>JAAGAY010141512.1:0-46267 GCA_011801015.1 Ardeotis arabs | reverse complement strand
ACAGGAAAGGCAGCCAGGGGACAGGGGGACTTAGTGCAGACATTTGGAACGTTTTTTTAGTGGTAAAGACAGCTCAGCACCAAGCAGACTGTGTGGGAAGGCTTGGAGTTTCCTTTAGTGCAGGGCAAGTTTTTAAGGACAGATGAGACAAACACCTGTTGGGAAGCCTCCACGGGCTGATCCTGTCTCCAGGCAGAGGATGGATTAAATGACCTTTTGACATCCCCGCCAGACTTATTTTCTACAATTCTGCAGGTGTCCAACAGAGACATCAAAGGAAGAAGGGACTTAACTCCAAAGCAGGCAGAGGGGGAAGACCTGATTTTTCCCATCCCATTTCAATCCCACCCTCCAGTTTCCCTTCTGACAGAGTGTCTCTAAGCTGAGGACAGATGGGTTTCCAGAGCAGAAACAGCCCCTTTGTCCTAAGGCTGGTGCCTGTGCCTCAGGGCTGGGGTGGGACGTCTCAGAGGGGCCCTCCCCTGACTCAGAGCAAAAGACCCAAGGAAAGGTTTGACCTTTACCAGTCCGGAAGGTCACCATGGCCGTCTGTCCCTCGCCAGCACAGTTGTGAGCGGCCATCTCCACCTCGTAGAGACTCCCAGGGTCTAGCCTGGTGAGGGTCAGGCGATGCTGCGAGGCTGGGACATTCCTCACTGCCCAGCTGTCTGAGGTGTTGGCGACCTGCTGAGAGACCAACACAGGCATTGCAAAGCTCAGCCAAAGCCGGGCTTCTTGCTTGCACCAAGCTCAGAAACTTTCATGACAGGTTATGTATCAACTAGGGCTACCCTTCCTGCCCGGAGGAGTTTCCTGCCTGCAAAGGAGAGAGATATTTCCAGCCTGATTTTGCAAAGCTGAAGGATTCAGGTATAAGCAGGACAAGTCACCAAGCACCAGGGTGTTTTCTTGACCTCAGAGCTTCACTCAGCCCCCTTCTGTCTGCTGGTCTCCTCTGATACCACTTCATGCATGTAAAGCTCTGGAGCTGGCATACCCACAAAAGGCAGCATCAGCCAGAGGCTTGAGCTGCTTTAAGAGCCAAATCTCTCCTGCAGCCCAGCTGCTGAACTGCTCATTTAGATGCTGGCCATTTGCATGGGATGAGGTACCCAGACCACCTTGGTCATCTGGACCTAAATCCAAATGATGATGGTTTTATCTAGCCTCACTGCTGGCACTTTCTGGCCGAAATGAGGAACCATAACGTTTAAGCACAGGTTTCTGCAGGGAAGAGACCGTTTACGGCCATGGCCCCCAGGAAGGCTTGGAAACATAGTTCTTTTTCTTTTTGGTGATGCCCCGATGGCCCATGCAGAGGGGGAGGGAAGGTGGGACCTTCCTCTTTCTCCCCAGCTGCAAGGATAATATTTTTGCAGGCAAATAGGCAGGACACTGAAGTGACCCGGTGCCGAAAGGAGCATTAGCAATGCAGGCAACGCAACAAAACGGAAATGCCAAGACTGCCGTATCATTCATCTTCTCCAAGCATTTGACACTGACTGATTAATGCCTGCCTCGTTTTATTTTTATTCCCGAGCCCGTGGAGTTGTGAGGCCAGGGAGGGGAGCCCTAAAGACTGCTAATATCCAGGGAAGAAAAAGAGAAATTCTGAAGAAACAAAGATAACGGCTGTGTGGCATCTCACTGCTTGCAAGCTGCTGAGATTTTAAAGGCAGCGTAACAGCAGGGAAAAAGAGATATCTGCAAATACTTTCCAGAGGAGCAGCAGACTCTTCCCCTGTACAAATGTAAGTCTCCTGTCAGTAAGTTTTACTTTCCTTATAGCCATCTTTCACACAAAGAGCCTTTTCTTTTGTTGCTGAATTGATTCCTTCCCTCTCCGCACACATGCTTTTCCAGTCAGAGATGTCAAAATCAGATCATTACATAACTCGATCCTAACCTCTGACAGAAAGAGACTCTTTCTAAACAAGTTTAAGGGTTATTGGGACTAATTCCTTTCCACACAATCCTTAAGCATCCCAAGAAAAGAGTCTCCAGCTGAGAATTTGGACTACACTGAAAACATATTACTGCGAACTGCAGTGACCCACGGTGACCTCCACTGCCCTACAGCCCCTTCCAGGTGAAGCGCTGAAAAACAAATAAAATATGGACAAACTCCAGCCTGCAAGTTAAGATCACATGCAGAATTGGTAGTTACATGATACACCATTGGGGCACAAATCTCTTCTTGGCAGACAACCAGACCTAATAGTCTGGTGAGGCTTTTGGCATCTTTCGACTTTTATTTAAGCTAGCCCTATTGTGTTCTTGTGTTGGCATCTTCTGCCTTTGTTTTAAAAGGCTTTTTAAAGAGATGGTTAGCTGAAACCCTCAGCTTAAGTTTTGTTTAGAAAGAAATCAAGGATGTGTAGGGATTATAACAGCCTCCTATTATACTATATTTTCACAAAATCAAACAATTCCAGAAAAACAGATACATATATTCACATATAATTGAAAACGGTGCCTTGCAGTGGTTGGGAATCCAAAATATGCCAGACCTGGAATGTACTCAAACCCCAGAGCAAAACTGCCTCTCTACTGCAATTCCCTGTCTACCCAAAGGAAATTCAAGCAGCAAATACATAAATTCAAGCCCTTTTTTCCCCACTTGTCCCCAGCAAAACGGGAAGAGATGCTCTACACCTCAAAAGTAGAATTTTTATCTCAACAATGCTTCACTACTTAGAAAAATCACTGGGCTACAGCTCTGCCTGCACTCTGCCCCTGGTGCTGAGAAGGACTGCAAAGGGCAGGAGCACTTGGGCTCAAGCAGGGCTTGGCAGTGCACCGTGTGCTCATGCTGTGCCACCAGCCAAGAGACATGCTCAACAGTGCACTGCCTTTCAGCTTCCAGAGTAAAACTGGTGGCTGAGGACCTTCCCAGAGGATTTAGTATGGCTGTGACAGCTCTCTGCTGGCCCATCACAGCCGCTGAGCGTGGGTGCTTCTGTGCTGCTGAGCAGGGCAGATACGTGCAGCAGAGAGAGGCTGCTGCTCTGTGTCCTGCAGCCCAAACCTTTCAAGGCAGAGGTGTCCCCATGGCTTATGACAAGACAAGAATTAATTTTTGCTGTGATGAGCAAAGAAAATATTCCCAGCCACGATGACGAGGTAAGTACTCTCTGGACTCAAATGGCCCCAGGGATCCAAAGCACTCAATCTGCAGGCAGGAACTAAAGCTAAAGGGACAGGTTTGTTAAACTGTTACAGTGCAAGTCACTGCACAATCTGCCCTGAGGACTTCCTACTGGTGTAAGCACACAACTGGGAACTGGAAGTGGAAGCTCTTCAGACTGGAAATACATGTGTGTGCATACACCCTCTGTGTACTTAGGCAGACAGGCACCACTATGGACCCTTCTTTGACAGCTTGGCAAACCTCCTTTCGCTGAGGTGTACTCATGACACCTCAACAGGCTGAGGCTGCAGCTGAGGAGGTCCCACCAACCAGCACCACCAGTGAGCGATGGGTGCCCCTGCCCCAACGCACCTGCTCATGAGGTGTGAAAACGTGCAGTGAGGCCACCAGCCCGCCTGTGGAATGGCGCAGAGGAAAGATGGGAGCAGGACGAAACAGCGATACCTTGCGATGCTTCACCACGTAATAGAGGATGGGGGCTCTGCTGTCAGGCCGGGGTCTCCACACCAGATCGTAGCTGTCCGTCTTGGATGTCCGGGGAGAACTGAGGATGATGGGGGCCTCAGCTGGAGACACCAACTCCCTGTTGGCTGCACACTGTGGAGATGCTGCCAGCGGGGTCGTCCCAGGCTTTGGCAGTCCAACTTTATCCAGGGGCAGCTTCAAGGCACTGTCCCTGGAGGATGGTGTTGGTGGCTGAGCAGAGTCCAGCTGGGCATCTCGCCCAGGGTTGAGCGTAGCTCCTGAAAGAGAAGGTGTTGAGGCAGTGTAAATGTCCATGCCAGTCTGCAGTGAAGGCAGAGCTATGAGCCCCTTGAACCTCTCAGAAGACTGGCACTATACACCCACTGCAGCACAGGTACTTTAGAGGTATCAGGTCCCAGCTGCTGTGCTGCTTGCTGTGCCACCCTAAAAGGTGTTGGCGACAATCCCTCCTTCTCCTGCTATAAACCTAACACACCTCACTGGGGCCTCTCGACAACAGGCCTCGGCTACCTGGGGCTTCCTCCCTCTCTGAAGCCCCTCTTACCCTGGGTAAGTTCAGCAGAGTCCAGGGAACGAGGTGATACCTCTTTTACCCCAGGTGAATCCACCCACACCAGTGTTTACACTCTTGCTCAGTGCAAGCTCAGAGGCAGAGCTGAGCAAGCCATGGGGTAAGGCACTCCACCCAGATGTCCTATGCCTCTCATGTAGGGATAGCTCAGCTACATGCACATGGGCACGGCACTTAGAAGCAAAACCAACCACTATCTGTTCCTACAGGGATATATGGAGATCCTAGTAAAAAAAAAGACTCAAAGTGTAAGTTAAAAGGGAGGGAAGAGCAAGGCAGCTCAAACACAAGCCGGATGGTTGCACACCAACTTTATTCTCCTCGCTCCCCCACTCCTCTGTGTGAGGCTCTGGGATTGAATGGTCACAAGTTTGGAGACAGGGACTTACCTGGCCGGGCTGTCCTCAGTTGCACCATGGCTTGTGCGCTGCCAACCTCATTCTCTGCCATGCATTGGTATATGCCATCATCCTCGGGCCCCACGCTGACCAGCCGCAGTGCCCTGCGGGAGAGCCGGAGCCGGTGGCTGGCAGAGAGAGGGACGGCGTTGCGCAGCCACATGACGGAGGGCTGTGGGTTCCCTCGCACCTCGCAGGTGAACCTGGCGCTCTGGCCCCAGGGAATGATCTGCTGGGACAGCTCCATGGTGACCTCCGGCGGCTCTGTGCAGGGAAAAAACAGGGCTGCTGAGTGCCACTTGGCAGGGAACACGGCACAGTCATGGCTTTGCCCTTTCCTCTCTGGCAGGGATGAGGGCAGAGTGATGGATCATTACCCCACCTCCAAGTCCCACTCCCTTCGTAGGGACCCACAGGGGTCCACTTCATTGTGCCTCCCCTTCAGTATCCACATGAACTGCAACGAGAGTAGCCCAAGGCCATCTGTCCCTCTCAGATGACAGCAGCCATCCAGAAGTCCTATTTTTCTGAGCTGAAATGCTACTCTGAAAAGACTGCGCTTGTGCCAAAACAACACATCGCACCTGGATGAAATGCATTCCAATAAAACATAGCCTTAGCCTCCCTAATGCTTGTGAGAAGGGGAAGACTGCATCTCATATCCTAGAATCTGGAATCACAAGCAGGGGTTTGCCTTAGACTGCGGCTTGTCCAGGGACAGGAAGCATACAGCAACACTAGTAAGTTCCTCCGAAAGCAGTGGAGAAAGTCCAAACCCTTCCTGAAACATGGCTACAGCAGCACTCACCGAACACCTGCACATTGTAGAAGATGAATGCGGCTCCAGTCTCCCCAACCCCATTGTCAGCTGTGCAGCTGTAGGTTCCCGAGTCCTCCTCACTTGTGGGGTCAATCAGAAGGTTGCTGAGCAGGAAGCGCGTCTTGTTGTATGCAGAGACGCTGGAGCCATCTTTGGCCCAGGTGACCCGCGGTGGAGGGATCCCGCTGGCCACACACTCCAGGATGAGGCTTTGGCCCTTGGTGACAATGATGGTCTGAGCTTCAGGGGGGTAGATTATCCGGGCTGCTTCTGCTGTGGAGCCTGGTGAGGAGAGGAGGAAGGAGGTGGGTGGGAAGGAAGGCGGCCGGTGAGAAAGCACCCTGTGCAGAGTGCAGGCTGGGGCAGATAAATGGCAAGGCAGGACAAGAGGGATGCATGCACGCAGCAAGTTGTCTTGCTGAAGGGCTAAGGGCCTTTGCTCCCCCATCACCAAGAACAAATCCTGAGGAGGTATGGCAATCCCAGGGTTGCACACACATAACCCAGAAGTAGACCTTGGGGCCTTCTGCTGCCAGAAAGGTTTCCCAGCAACTGATAACGTTGTTTCACACAGAAAACTAGCTGCAATAGCATTGATGCATGCTCCCAGGGCTGGAAGCGCTATGGAGAAGTGCAGTGAAGGGGGAGCGGCTTACGTCTCACACGAAGCCTCTCACTGGAGACCGAGGTTTTCACCTCCTGCGTCACGGGGTTGTAGGCAGCGCATTTATAAGTCCCCTCATCCTCTTGGCTGGCATTGACAATCTGAAGGTTCCCAGATGGCATGATAAGGTAATTGTCTGTAAAGAGAGAAGAGGAGGTGGTACATGGTCACAAAACATGCTGCCGCTCAAACTCCTGGAAGACATGCAAGTGTCCTGAAGAAAAAGTGGACAAGTATGAGGCTCTGAGCAACCTGATCTAGTCTGAGATGTCCCTGCTCCTTGCAGGGGGGTTGGACCTTTGAAGGTTCCTTCCAACCCTAACCATTCTATGATTCCATAAGTAGGAAGGGAAAAAACAATGCAGTAACACCGACACCACTGAAGTGATCCTTTTTGGTTCAAAATATCAGTGGGAGCAATGATGCAATGGTGGAAGGAATAGAGCCTCAGGTGAAGCTAGCTTGTCATAGGTACAAGCAGCAGAAGGAATGAAGTTGCAAAATTCAGAACCAAATTTTTAAAATTTCCCCAAATTCAGTTGTCTTTACCCAGGCTGGGCTTTAAGAATGCTTCACAGACACATGGAGAGACACCCACTGAAGAGTGATGTTGTGCATCACCTAATTCTACTTCCTTCTGCCTTACAGCAAGCTGGTGTTACACCTGGCTTCCTAGTCCCAGGCAGCAGGGACATCAGGGAGACCTGGCAGGGACCCTAAACTAACCTGTGCTCAGACTGGGAGCGAAGGAACAACGAGGAAGCAGCAGGCAGAGAAAGCTACTGCTGGTAGGGAAGAGTAAAACCGAGAGCCCTGGGAGGAGAACCAGTGGGACAAATCCCTGTGGCACTCACCTCGGGAAGCCTCTAGCCACTCCTGCTTTACGCTGTAGCGGACCTGAGCCTTGGGGTGACTTTCGGGCAGATCACAGGCAATCACGGCCGTGTTCCCTTCATCCACCTCAATCACGTGCTGGCCATCAAACTTGAAATCTTTGAGATCTGTGGAGAGCACAAATGACAGGGCATTTCAGTGGCTGGCTCAGCAGTGTCAGCTCACCCTCTCCCTGTGGACCAGGGGCTGTTTCACCGTGGTGCCAGCAGAGGACTGCTCCGTCCCCAGCAGCTAGGGAAGCTGGCCTGGTTTCAGAGCTTTATTTTTTTCTCCTCCTCCTTCCTACAAAATGGATAACTTAAAACACAGCTCCTGGAGAAACTGCCTACTCCACGGCTAAGAAACTGGGTGCGAAAAATCCTGGCCTGAGAGTGAAAAATGAGCCAACTTACTGCAGCACTGAAGGGCAGCCAAAAACAGTCCTTCTGCTGCCTGCTATTTCAAATGCGGCTGCTGTCCCGCTATCGAGAAGCCAACTTTGCAGTGATAACTCAGGAACTCCAGTCTGCTTCAAGGGTGCACAGATGCCAAGTGACACAGTGGGAGAAGGTGTGTGAGTGCTGGATGCTCCCACAGCTCTCCTGAGCTCCTCTAGCACCTGAGCAATCGGCGTCTCCGCTCTGGGCACTGTCGCTCCCATCAAGTATCTCACAGACGAAGGCTGGTTAACCGCGACGCTTTGTGTGTGCCCAAGCAGTGCCCATGCTCCAGCTCAAAGAACAGGGACTTGCAAGGAAAAGCAGCTCCTCCACTACAGCGCACAGCTGTCCTCTCCCTAAAGCAGCTGTGAAAACACCCCGTCCCAGCATCTGTCCCTGTACGAGGCTGTGACAGGGGTCACTCCCCCAGCAGGGCCGAAGCAGGCAGCAGAAGTGGAAGCACAGCGGCAGAGGGTAAGGGGCACTTGACTTTTTATTTTCCCTGTTTTTCAAAGCAGGAGCAAAGGACTGTGGTGAAACCCTGTGGATCTGGTAGGGCAGGGAGCACACCAGCCTGGCCCCACCAAGCTTCCTGGAGGTGAAATCGGTCCCTTCATGCCCTGGGCATGATGGCAAATCTTTCCAGGGCACTGCAAGCCCAAAGGTTGTCTCTCTCTCTCTGCTGGGAGGGAGAGGGTTTTGTGCCAGAAAAAAAGTCCTACGCGTGCATTTTTACGGTGCCGTGCACCAGCCCAGGCGACCGCTAGTAACAACTGCACATCCCACAGCTGGTCACAAGTCACGTTGTCACATCCTGGCTCAAGCCAGCCCATCTTCTCCCAGACCTAGCGCTAACACACGTCTCCCAGGCGGCATGCTGCTAAATCCGGATGAGACCGCATTCCCTTTTTCAAAACCCCATGCTAAGGCAGCGCGCTGCATCTGTTGCCACCGCACGGCATGGCCACGCGCTGTCAGCAGCTCCCTTGCCCCTCACAACCCATCCCTGGACGTGGCGCCTGTGACCTCGGGCAGTTTGGAGAGCCGGGGGGGAAGCAGGAGGGCTGGCAGCGGGCGGACGGCAGGCAGCCTCCCTTGGCAGCCCCAGCCGGCAGAAAAATGTGTTTTTGTTCTCTGGGAAATGCAGCAGCTCTCCAAGAGTAAAAGACAACTCTGGCTCCAAGCTTCTCCCACCCACAGTCATGGAAAAGTGACATGAAATTTCTCAAGCAGACTTTCTGATTAAAGCAAGATCCTTTATGGAGTTTAAATAAAAACCAGCTCTCTTGGCAAGGCGGCGAGAAAGCCTCCCCGAGCGCGGCGCGGAGGGGCTGCCGGGTGGCTGCCGGGGGGAGCCAGTGTTCCCGGGCCCAGATCTGAGGGAAGGGGAGGAGGTTGAAAAGAAAAGGGGAGGTTTTGCAATGTCATAAAAATGATTTGCAGCGAACATGCTTAATACTTCTGGAATTTCTTGGCATCGTTCAATTAAAAAAAATAATAATAAAAAGAAGGAATACGGGTGAACTTCAGAAATGTGATTAATTCTTTAAGACAGCAGAGGAGGGGAGCCATGTTTCCACTGGGTATTACAGCCAGATGAAGGTTAACTCTTAACTTGTGAAAAGCTGGCAGTGCCTCACACTCCTCCAACAATGAAAGTTACTGGTGGGGAAGGGAAGGGTGCTGGATATTTTCTCCTCTTTGCTTTTTATATTTGAGCAAGGAATAAAATAGCAAGAGCCGCAGAAATGGAAAGAGGTGGAGAAGAGGCGAGAGCCCAGCGTCTGCCTGCCCACATCACGCATATTTCTCCGATCAACAAAATATAAACGAGCATCAGGAAAATTAATGTGCGCCTTGGTGGTCTGGCTTCATCACAGCCAAATGAAGATTTCGGAGCCAAGGCATCGGCTCCAGCAATGCTGGCAGGGATCTGCACACGCACACACACGCACACGTGCATGCACGCACAGACTCCGAAGAGGAGAAGGGGCCCAGGAGCCTGGAGGAAGAGCAGACCCACAGCCCCAGCACAGCAGAGCCTACAGGAGAGCACCACGCTCTCAGAGATGGAAAAGGATGTCCCGGTGCCAGGAGACCCCTGGGATGATTTTAGACTGGGCAGATGTGGGGGTCTCTCATGTGCGGGTCTCTCATGTGCAGCCTCGCAGCTCTCACAGCTGTGAGTGCTGTAGCCCAACAGAGAGAGCAGCAGGACCCCTGGTTCTTCCTGTCTTCCTCTCCCAGCCAGGCCATGGGGGACAAGGGGCAAAGCTCTGGACAGAGGGGGAAAAGAGGGAGGAAAGGGATTCTAGGGTGGCTGGGGGAGCAAGAACTAGGTGCCACTGCAGAAGTGTAGCAAAACCGGCAGGGGAGAGGGGGAAAAACATCAGATGGGCACCGGGACAAACTGTTTTCCAATATGCAAGTGTACGAGCTTCCTGCCAAACTACTCCCCCAAATTCCTGCTCCCCCACAGCGAACAAGACTGTTTTATTCACCAGTGGGTTTTGGCCATGGGCAGTCTCATCTGCTCCGCTCCCCGCTGGTACGGGTGCATACAGCCATCCACTAATGCTGATGAGTCGGCAAGGGGTGGCTGGGGGCACTGCCGGCCCCGTGGTGGGGGCAACCCCTGTGCGTGGGATGAGCACCCCCTTCACGCAGCCCTTTGCACTTGGCCCCAGCACAGCAAAACGGAGGCTGCCATGCCGGGCTAAGACACACAGTTTCGCTCTGGGGGCTTCAAATGAGCCTGCCCTGAGATGTGGGGAGCCATGCCTGTCTCCCCCGACCAGGCAGTGCAGGGAGGGGTAGAGGAGAGGGTCAGCACCAGTGGGGATCCAGCGCTTGCTCCTTCAGCTGCCCGGCCAGCAGCAGCCATGTCCCACATCTAACATTCAATTTGCACCTTGGGTCTAACTCCTGCCGCAGCTGGGAGAAACCACATCCCCTCTCCACTGGCTGGGTTTTCCTTCTCATATGGCAGCGCCCAACATGCCAGCCCACGTTCTTGTCCTTAAAAGACACGCTTGATTGCAGGGAAGCAGCAAGTCCTCATCCACCAGCCATTGGCCGGGAGGTGCTGCGGACAGACAGACAGAACACTGCCAATCCCAGCTGTGCTGGGATAACAGGGCTATTTTCTTTTCTTTTTTTTTTTTTTCCCCTCCCTCTGTTTTTTTTTTTGTTTAGAAGGGAGCGTAACCAAAGGCCGGTGCTTGTGTCCATCTGCGCCCCGCTCCGAGGTGTGACGGGGTGAGCCAGGGCGCAGGCAGGGGCAGCCCTGTGGCTAGCTGCGCCGCTGTCATCGATGAGGGAAACCAGCTGAATCCTAAGGCTGGGGGCCAAGCAACGAGGCAGGCGAGACAGACCGGATTAAATGAATGGGAGACCATAAATAACTTTGCAGAAGCAGTAGTAAATAAAATGCTGTCCCTCAAGGTGAAAGTCCTCCCTACTGGAGGGAAGGGTGAGGGAGGAAAGTGAGGGACGTCAAGAAGGGGAATGGGCAGGGACATGGGGGCAGGCACCTTCCACTAATCCCCTCCTCAGCTGTCAGAGCAGCCTGGGGTTACAGCTCTTGCTCCCTGTCTGGTCAGCACCGCAGGAGCCTGTGCACCAATGCTGTCACCACCAGCCCCCTCCCACCTTGCTGGGACAGGCGCAGCCCACCGGCCTCCCGCCTGCTCACGTACCCCCAAGCGCATCCCCCTTGCTGTGCCCCAGCCCCACTCCCCCACGTTGCCCTGGGCCCGTTGCACAGCGCTGGTGCCACAGCTCCGCCAGCTCAAGCAACACCACCTGTGTTTTCCTTCTCTCCCCTCCTCACGCCACCTCTGCCCCCGGGGCCAGAGCCCCCCGTGACGGCTCAGCAAATGCTTTTCCAACATGCAACCACCCCCTTCCCTCCCTCCCGCCATCGCCTCCGGGGAGCCGTCAGAGGAGAGGCCCGGGCAGAGGAAAATGAATGGGGCTGTCTTCGGAAAGCAGCTGCAAATTCCTAGGGGATGCCCACCCTGACCCAGCTGCAGGGTCACTACCCACGAGCGCTGTGCGCTGAGGCCCGGCTTCCCCCACGTGCTGCTGCGAAGCCGAGGGCTGCTCTTGCCGGCGGCGCCGATGGAGGGCCACAGGGCAATGAGCCTCCCTTGTCCCACAGCGTCCCCGAGACACAGGCACCCCCACACACTCCTCTCGCCCCTGGGATACGCTGAAACAGGTGGAGTCCCTTTGCTGCACCCCTCATCTGTTTCTTTGCTTTGTTTTTAAATGTCACATCTGTCCAGGCCAGGCTTGTGGTTGTGCTCACTGCACTGATTTTCCACGCGCGCAGCTGAATGCTGGGAGTTGCACGGCTTTCGCCACCTCTGCCTGCTGGCTTTGCTCCAGTCCTGCACCTCAGCTTCCCCATGAGCTCCACCAAGGGCTCTTGACTTTCCAAGGCTTTTGCTGTTGCAGGACCAGCCCCCAGCTCTGTGTTTGTGTCCCTGGTGGATTTATCCGGCCCACCGGAACCCACTGCAGACGTATCTTTTTCGTATAGCTCCTCCAGGCAGGAGAGGGGCTGCAGCAGGGCTTCTGGTGTGATGGCAAATTTGCCACCTGCAAGCGGGCAGAGAAAATACCTTTCTCTTCCTTGCAGCTCTCAGCCATATGAGGGCTTAGGGCCTGGCTTGGAAAACCAGGAATGCCCCTACCCCATTCATTCAGGCTGTCCCAGACTCCAGGCCGTCACTGCGCGGCTGAAGGGCCACGTGGAGCTGATCTTGCACAGCACACCAGGCCAGCAGCCATCAGCAGGTATCTATTGGCACCGACGTGCCACAGGCTGCCAAGGCTGAGTGTGGGATCACGGGGCACCAGGTCAGCTCTCAAGTAAAGCCTGAAGTGCTGCTCCTTTTGTTGCTTTAAGAAATCTTCCCCTTTCTGCAAATCCTTCCTCCCTCCACCCCTCGGCTGTACAATAGCTATTTTATCTCCACTGGAGGAATGAAATGCTAGTTTCAACCAGCCCTCTGAGCCAGGGAGAGCAGAGATGGACTCGGCGTTGCCGTGCCACAGACGGGAGAAGGCGGTATCGGTCCCAAGGCTATGCTGCGGCTGCCAGCACGGCAGCGATGTTTATCTGCTTGCTGACTGTCAGCAAAGCAGGAGGAGGCCCTGAGGGACAGGGCACGCACAGTCTGGGGCACTCGAGGGTATTTCCTCCAAAGGAGACAAAGAGGAAGGAGTGGAAGTAGCCCAAAAGTTGGCCAGATGATGTTATCTACACCGCTCAAAACCCAGCAAGACACTTTTTCCAATGACTCTAGGTCCTCTTCCAAAATAAACCCGAACTTTGAAAATATTCCCACACCCCACTCATCTGCTTTCATTCACATTCTAGTTTCACCCTCCCCCTGGCTCCCCAAAATAACTATTGGATGGGGCTAAGACTTTCAGAGGGTTTTCTTTCAGCCCAGCTGGTGATCTAGAAGAGATCTATAAACTGCAATGCTGACCTGCCAGGGGCTTCCTTCTCCACCCCCAGGATCATGCTCCCCACTGGACCAGCTCACAGCAAGGCCCCGTAGAGGAGGTCTGGAGCACGAGTGAAAAATCCTGTGGCACATCTGCTACCATAGCTTTCAAACTCAGTCCCACCACACATCGGTGCCCCCTGTTATTTCAGATCACTGCAAAGCCACTGCTGCAAGCAGCTTCCAGCTCATGAACAGGAAACTGGCTATTTGAACCCCTCCAGAAGGTTTCCCTCTTGCACCTTCAGCCCCACATCTTTCCTGGGCTGCCATGTCTCTCTCTCTTCACTTATTGACTGCCAAGTCTTCCCACCTGGGGGCTCTCTATTGCCCGAGGCTGTCCACGTGCACGGGTCATAGCCTCTACCATCTCCAGTTCCCCTTGAGGATAGGGGACCCATGCAGCGCAGCACAGGGGCTCCCCATGATGGCTTAGTTGTTCAACCAAGCTCTGGCAGTCAGAGGTGGTGGGTTGGGGTGAGGGGAAAAAAAGAAAAGGGGATCAGCATAAGAGGGAACCAGTCAGACTGAGGAGCTGTGCACACCCTGCTCTCCTAAATGCAAACCATGCCCTCGGTAATCCCATCCACCTCTCCCCTCCTCTCCTTGCCTCTATCAGGCCACCAGTGCACACAGCCCCCTTTCTGCTCTGGAATGCGTTCTCCGAAACTTAATCTCGGCATGGGGCTCAGGCCAAATCCCCCGACAGATTCGGCCCCGTGACAACCGCTTCCCACCCCGCTTCAGAGCTCAGCAACTCTCCCCTTACTCTCCCTCATCTCCTCCTCCCACCCAGCTTGGCCTAAACATTTCACTCCTGATTAATGTATCAGTGACAAGCCAATAGCTCTTGGCTTTAAAGCAAAGCCAGCCCCCACTTTGCACAAACATCTTCACTTCTTCATTTTCTTAAGACTTAGCCCCAAACTCCCCCTCACTGGGAAGAAGCAGCCCTTTCCGTGCCGGGGGGCTGTCACTGCCAGGGGATGGTGGACTCCTCTGCACACACTTGCTCCACCAAAAACTGCACGGGTCTCTGAGAAGATCAGACTCTCCATTGCCTAAACAAGGGTGGTCCTCGCAGGGCCCTCCATCTCCAAGCAGGCGTGGGCTGCCCTTTCTCAGATGCATCCAAAGACAGCACTTTGCCAGGAGGGCAGCAGTGAGGAGCACGTAAGCTCAGAGACAGGAGCAAAGCCCCCCCACTCAGAGCTGTGGCTCAGAAACAAGCCATGGTTCTTTGCTGCCATGCCACTGCAACCTCGTAGGAAGAGGGCAAAGCCCTGGAAAGGGGGAGCAGGCCCTGCCAGGACCAACAGCAATGGCAATGAATACAGCCTCCTGCCCCTTAAAGAAAAAAACCTCACCAAGAGTGTTTTAGATACTGTGCTCTCCTCTACCCACCTCCTGCCGACTTCTGCGCCTGCCTTGCCAAATGAGGACAGCAGAGCCTCTGCCTTCAACATCGCCATACAACCATTCTCCCACCATCCTCTCAATCACCTTGCATTTTGGCAAAGGATCTTTCCAATGGCGCACAGAAGGCCACCAGCCACTTAACACAGGTGCTCAAGAGCGTCTCCTCACCACAACCAGACCAACCTTTCCTTACTGTGAGCATGGGGGCTGGTACTTCGGCTATGATGAACCCAGAGGCAACATAAAAAAGTGCAAGTCCCATCACGACACAAGCAGGGCAAGGAACTTCGCCTTCTGTGGGTCAGGAAGGCAGTAAAACTTAGCACACGCTCACTCAGCACTGGCAACAGCCCTGCAGCAGTGGTTTGGGCATCAGCACCATCAGGTACTTTTTTGGTAACTTCAGTCAAGAAGTCAGCAACCAGATGGGGCAACATGACAGGCAGGGAACCATCCAGGCATACAAACCCCATCGCTCTGGTATTTTCTGCTCTTTGTGGTCTTGCAAAAACTGTCACTGCAGGACAGGTCTGCAGACTACCATGCAGGACTGCTTGGGTCATGGCTGGGCCACAACACGACAATCATTCCACAATCCAAAATGCTACGAAGTGGCCTAAGCCAAAGGAGCCCTTCCTTGACGCCAGCGTGAACAAGGGAGTGTGGATGAGCCTCTCAAAGACATGTGAGTGATAGCCCAAGCAATGCAAGGGATGGCAGAGGACTGAAGTTACTCACTAGCTAATGTGACCACTGCGGGGACACTGGCAATGACTCCTTCAGGCACACGAGCAATGCATTGGTATCGCCCCACGGTGTGGTTGTTGAGAGCTGTGATGATGAGTTTCCCTCGCTCGATGTGGATACCCAGCACCTCATCTGATCCATCCAGCTCCTTCCCATTCAGTCTCCAGGTGACGTTCACTCTGGGGGGGTCCACCACACACCCCAGGCTCACTGGGCCCCCAAGCTTTTGGACAATGGAGGCAGGTTGCACAGTGACCTGCAGAGATTCACCTGCATAGAGGGAAAGAAATGGAAATAAGAAAGCTCTGCGAGACTCATCAAAAGAAAGGACAGACGACAAAACCGTAATGCTGGTACACTTTGCATTCTCCATCGCTTCTGCTTGTCCTGCACCTTCCCTTAGCTACATCCCACCCTAGTGCTTGGAGATGCACACTAGCCCCATTTCTTCTTGGCACCACTAGACAGAGATGTCCAACTCTGACTGTATCCCTTTCTCCTCTTGAGGAGTGTTTGAACCCAGACCTTTGGTCAAGGTTATTGAGAAAGCAGCAGAGAGAGAAAACCACTTTGTGCTTGAAGTACAGCTATGCTAACCAGTCTCAAGGCAAAACATAAATCAAATTTAACAAATGGGTAACAACAGAAACTCACTCAGCTTGGCAAAGCAGGTAGCTGCTGCGAGGATGAGGCAAGGGATGGGGGACATAGGTCTCTTCTTTCCATGTCTCATTGCCATCCCATGCGGTGTGTCCTGGGGCAGAGGCGCCCAGGGAAGGGTCCCATAAGCTGTCTCAGGGGATGCAGTGGAGGTGCGGCAGCGGATTCCTGTGGATGACAAGCGACATGATGGATGAAACCCTCAGACTTCCCTCTGCTTTCCAGCCCTGCCTGGCTTTGTTACCAACATCCCTAAACTCCCAGGGATTCACCAAGCTGGTGGCCTGAGGAGGCTGCAGACACTGATGCAAGCACTTCTCTCCTCCAGCCTTTCCCCCAAGCATGGTCACAAGTCTTCCAAGACATCCCATCCTCAGCCCTTGGTACAAATCTACATGTATGCACACAGACACATACTCATTCCCTTTCCCCATTTCAGATTTGGCACAGTGAATGCCTGTACTGTCCCAGCAATGCACACTAGGCAATTTTCAGAAGCAAAACAGAAACATTTCCAACAAAGTGTCACTGGAGATATTTGCCAAGTGTTGCTGCCACTTCTTGGCCACGTCTGGAATACATCCTAGCTGGAACCCAAAAGTAAACGAGTAGGTACAAGTCCCGAGCTACATGAAAACAGAGGTGATCCCACAGTGTCAGAGTCTCTTCCTGAGACACTGGCCATGTTGCTACCAGCGATACCTATGTTTCAATCCAGATGGGACTCCTTAGGAGATATAAAAGTTTATCAGAGCATTTCTGCAAGGAATTATTCTGAAGTGGAGGGGATACTTTTCAGGAGAAAAGAATTGGCTAGTTCTAAATTTGTTTAAATTCAGTGCAGTGAGCCAAGGGCGGAGTACACTAATTTGGCATAATACACCTTTATTCTAAAGCAAGAGACCCAATCTATGGAAAAATTTCAGATTAACTGTTCTGCCTGAAACACGTTGCCTATTTTGAGTTGAACTACCCTGTCTGGACAAACCACCAGGTTCGTACTTGAAAGCATCAACGATCCCCAAAAAACGTGAAGCCCAAGGCCACCTGTCACAACTCAGGTTGCTGCGAAGAGCAGCTGTTTTGGAGAGACTGTCATGAACGAACGTTAAAGCAGACAAACCAGGTCAGGGGGATTAAAGATCTAAGTGGCTGCACGAAGAGACATGTCAGATGTCAGACTGAATTCAGCGTCAACCAAGCCAAGAAGAGACCTCCCTCTATGGACATTGTAATGCAGCTACAGGATTTTGAGCTCCCTCCAGCTGCAGCACTAAGAACATGACACCTGAGTCTTAAAGGCATTTGAGAATTGCTCCTGTGGCATCCCCACATTGGCAGGGAGAAGCCCAAGACCAAACCAACTGTAGCAGTCAGCCCAAACAGCAGTTATATTGCCTGCTCCCCCTGCAGATACACAATTAACCACAAACACCATTCTCAAGAGCACCTGGAGTCTGCAGAGCAGTATGTCCTACTTACACTTGGTCACTGTTCAAGCCATCACACCTGTTTGAGCATATCCTTTCCAAACCCAACACAGCAAAAAGAGAGGACAAGTCCCTTTAAGTACAACCTCCAAAATTAAACCTCCTAACTCCTGAACTAAGGACTGCCACAGGCTCCCCATCAGATGCTCAGTAAGTCATTCAAGGCAAGGCTGATTGTTGCTAGCAAGGAACCACAGCATTTGGGGAAGTCTCACCAAGCTACTCTCAGATGACTTTGCTTGGCCTCTGGTGACACCAAAGATACAAGAGTGCAGTGTGAGGTCAGTATCCATGGCTGGCTATGCTGAGGTCCACATCGTGACAGCAGGAATCCAGCTAGCTAGCTTGCATGCATCTGTGCAAATTGGGCCGTCCCTCTGACAGCCCCACAAGCTCTTCCCCCACCACTCATGTCCCAGAGCGCTGCTTGGGGGAGACGTCATGGAGGAGACATTTGTATAAAGTTGAGAGAAGATGGGAAAAAGAAAAGCCACTTCTGAGCTGGCAATTTCAAAAGGAAGCAATGCCAAGTGAAGTGACCTGCAGCTGGAGCCTTGAAAATGCCACAAAGAGCACCTTTATGTGGCACTCTGTGGGCCAACGTGAGCTCACTCAGCCAGCCTGCTCAGCGGGCTCGAGGCAAGGCAGCTGTTTCCAGGAGTTACACAGCCACGGTTAGTGTGGCTGTCAGCCCAAGATAACAAGCCCTGCTGATACGTAGGGTAAATTAGGTAAAGCTTGGCACAGCCTTATGCAGCTTCTGGGTGGCCGGGAGCACGGACAGACCTCAGCCATCAGACGTTAAGCTAGATGTACCCTGAAGGCACCTAGAAAGTCTTGCTATTGCAGCCCACAGTCCTGTTACACGTGGATAACCTTCACTGCCAAAGCAACAAGACAACAACTTCCCTGCCATGCGCCTCATCCTTCCCAATACCACTCTCCTCTCCCAAAGCGAGAAAAAGAGTCTCAACAATTTGTCTTTGAAGAGTTTCCCTTATCAACCAGCACATACTGTTGTATGAGATCCTTTAGCTATTGAACTGGAGACCAGCTGAGTTACTCAAGTTCATTTCCCCACATAAGACAGCCACCAAAGCATCCTTCATTACGCCACAGCCATCTCAGGCAAACCACCACTGACCACGGCCATAAAAGTGCCCAAGGTCTGTCCACACCAGGACGTGCACTGTTGACACAGCTGATGGTCCACTCACCTGAAAAAGACTTTGAGTTAGTTTAGGCTTAAAAATTGGCTTTAGTTTGTACCTCGTACCATCAGGATTGCTGGGGATAGAAAGCCTTCCATCAATATACAAGAAACATTTTGGGGTGGGACTTAATGTCTTGCTCCTCAGTGCTGGAAGCCTACAGAGCAAAGCTGACTCATTCCCCCTATCTGGATGGGTTTGGCGGCAGCATGGAAAAATGCTGGATGGAAAAGAATTATTCCTTGGAGCCCATGCTAGGGGAGGGGGTAGGCAAAGACGTTCCCAACCAGACCTCCCTGCAGCTCTGCATCGTGCGGAGCCTCTGGCCAGAAGGGCAAAGCCAAAGGCACAGAAACATGTAACGGACCCTTCGTGAGCTAGGACCACCCAGGCACATCGATACAACTAAACTGGCTGCCCCTAGGTCTGTAAAATGATGAAGGGCAATAGATGGGGAGAAAAAAGGAGAGATCAAAAAATTTGGCCACGGTACTGGGCAGATTGAACCGTATTGAGCAGAGCCTGAGGAGACAAGGTGTGTTGCAACAAGCGTATAGTACCTCCCCAAACCTCCAGGCAGAACGCGAGCTCTAAATAGGGACATGTGGCCATTTCTTTCACAGCTGAGTGAAGTACAAAAAGTAAATGGTCGGCATAAAAATAATGAGGAAAATGAATGAAAACATCAATTCTAAAAGAACTATTAGGATCCAGGGCCAGATTTTGAAATTCTCAGCTTCCACAATTGAAGCCAGATTTTCAAAAGCATTCAGTTCTTGACATGCTGAGCTCTCCTGAATAGGCAACCAACTTATTTCGATGCCTAAATGGGAACTGACCTCTTTTGAAAATGCTGCCCTTAAGCTGCCTGCAGTAGTGCAAAGCAAGGAACGTTATTAATCAGGCAGCTTTCGATCTGCCCAGTGTCCCTGCAAGCACTGCCAGAGCAGGCTGCAGCAGGAGAGGCAGCAGAGGTGGGGAGCGGGGGAGGCCCCAGGCCGCTCTGCTTGCCTTCCCAGAGGCAGTGGTCCTAGGCAGAGGAGACTCGGGGCTGCTGTGTGATGGTGTTCTGCTCTGCTGCCTCATCTCCCCAAGGCAGGTACGCTACGAGATACCCCTGGTTGCCAACACTTCTGCAGCCACTGGCAGCACCAGCGTTAACACCTCCTGCTTAATTGCTGTTTGGGAAAAGAAAGAGTTAAAGTCACTTAAAGAGCTTTGAGGAGGGAGGGAAAACAAAAATATTTGTTTATTTATTTTTAATTCTTTCCAGCCAGGTTAAAATAGCAATTTCCTGTCTGTGCAGTGAAGGCTTTAAGTCCCTTTCAGACAGCCCAGTAAATCAAAGGAGGAGCCATTAGGAGAACAAAATTAATGAGAGCTTCATCAGATATGGAGGGGTGGTGGGGGTGTAAAATCTGTCAGCTCGGCTTCCCGCCACACACCTAAGCCCACCGAGACCCCCGCATGCAGCCCCAGCTGTGCCGTGGTGATGGAAGGCACTGCAAAAGGAGAGGAGCAAGAAAGAAAAACCAGAGGAGAAGATATAAGAGAAGAAAGGCACACGCGTGTGCAGGCAGATGATAAAGCTGGAAAGGAAAAAGGGATCTGAATTAAGCGCAGGCAGCAGGAGAGGTGTTTGTTGATTAGAAACTGAAGGTTTTACTGAGGAAATGCTGCTCACAGCCCCAAGCCCCCTCCTGCTTAACAAGGGCTGGCCAAGCAGCCCTTGTTACTGCCACGCTGGCTGTGATTTACAAGGCTCCCAAATAGGAACCAGCCTCTGCCCCGGCTCTGGGGCAGCATCCCCGCACTGCACACCCCAGCTCCGCGGGCAGGCAGCGGGGGAAATGCAGAGGCAGACTGGGAGATGATGAAAACCTGCTGTTGCACAGCCGGGATTGTGTCAGGCAGCCAGACCCCGAGCCCCTCTTCATGCAGGGGGGGAATGGCGGAAAGGGGCTGCTTTGCGCTTAGGCAAAGGCTGCAGCAACTCAGGTCCAGCGACCAGCTGGGGACACCCTGGGTGACTCTGGAGAATTCATTGCAGCTGCTCTCCATTTCCGACGGGTCAAGCAGGGACAATGATACTCCCAATTCTCTGTTTTACACATTAAGACTTAAGCTCTTCAGAAAAAGCAATCTTTTGCATAGTACAGTGTGCCAATTTTATTTGTAATCATTAGTTTTTAATACAAGACAGTTTTTTTTTGGTTTTGTTCCATAGAGCTTAAAGCACTGAGAAAGAGAAGCACTGTAAAAGAGAAGAGAGCCACAGTACCCCTTTGCTTTACCAATGAGGGAACCTGAGGGCTAGAAGAGGAAGCCAACCTGGCCCAAGGTTATACAACAAAAGAGTGGCAGGGCTAGAAACCAAAAGCTCCCTGACTGGCACCTCCATCCCATCAAGCAAGTTGTTCCTGGATCCCAAATCTTTGACGTCCCATCTGAAAAAAATCCACCACGCAACTGTATAATCCTCTAGCTGAAAAATACTGTCAAGGTGACACACCTGAGCAGGTCAGCTGCAAAGTCCTCACATGATTCCTCAGCATGGACAGCAAACTGGGCACCCTCAAATCAGAGTGCTTCTCCAAACTCATCAAACAGTAACACCCCAGAGGGCAAAATTAACCTCCACCAACTCCCATCCCCACTCCAAGTACTAATTTCACACTGTTAAGCTATATTCACTCTCTCCGAAAGGGTTTGGAAAATAAGAGGTTTGCAGCAGGAGAGATACTCCCTCTTCCATGTAACAGCATGGGCATCCGACAGAGATGGGGATGCAGATGCTGTAGGGAAGAGGCAGGATCCCAAATGAGAAGTGAGTGGTGTCAGGAGGGGGCAGAGAGAGGCAGCATCTAAGGCTACAATGGCATGTTTAAAGTCAAGGAGGTAGCACAGTGTACATGCAAACAGGGATAAAAGCTTGCCCGCTTCCCTCTGTAGCACTGAAAGCTCCTGACTTCAGAGTGCATTAGCTCTGTTAACATAGCCCTGGCGAGAGAAGTGTGTCGTGTCATCGTGCCCCCACTCCTGTCTTTTTAAAAGTGATTAGGCAAAAAAGGCCCTCTTACTGGCTACTTGTGAGCTCAGTGAGTCCATGAGAAGCAACAACAGAGAAAGCTTGGGATACATTCATGCTCAGAGTTGGGAGAAGGAAAATACCCAGAGCAAAACCTGATGTGGCACCACTGTCACTGCGCAGGCGAGTGAGTTTATCTGCAAACTACAAATTGCGCTTGGGCACCAGGCGATCTGAAAAAAGAACCACAGATTTCTCCAGGCATGTCCTGAGCAATTAAGTGGCAATAGACCCCTCTTTAAAAAAAACCAAAATAAACTCTCAGATAAAATAGCTCTCTTTTCTTGAACAGAACTGCTCATGCAAATCAAACCAGCAACGAATCAAACAAAACATGCAACTGTCTTTGTGACTTTTTTATCTTCCTCAAGACAAAGGTACTGCCCAGGGCAGCTCCTTTCTGCAACAGCCTGTGGCATCACCAGGGAGGAGACCGTGCATGCGGGCTTTGAATTAGCAACAGGATGCAAAGCCTTCCCGTCACCCATCTGACTTCTACTAGCACCCCTGAAGACCCAACGCCTGCGTTTTCTGGCACCTCTCCATCCAATGGTTCCTCTGAAACGAGTGCCGCTTTCCAGCGGACATTGATCAGGCTGACTTCGCCGAGATCCAGCAAACCCTTTCCCGCTGGCATTTCATCAGCCAGCGAGCGCAGGGCTGCTTGAAGAACGAAACACCATCCTCATGCCAGCCACTAGCTCTCCAGTGTCACCGTGGCGGTGATACTGCAGTGAGCGTGGCTTGACACAGGCAATGCCTGCAGCATGGTGGTCCCAGGGTGGCTGGACCCACCAGCCTGAGACAGCCCTGCTGCAGGCAGGACAGGGCTGCAAGGATGGCCTTGCCCCGTGGCTGTCCCCTGGGATACACCTCCCTTTTTCCACAGCTACCAGGAGAGGAGCCCTGTGCTAAAACAGAGTATGCACGCTGGCTTTTGCTGCCCCTTGACGCGTCCCGAAAACTGCTCCAGCCCTTGAAAAGACAAGGCTAAAGCGTAAGAAAGAAAGAAAGAAAGAAAGAAAACCTGCGTCCTTTCTTCAATATTGTGCTCCCCCCATGCCCTAGACACTTAATTTCCCTCCTTCCTCCCCCCACAACCCCAGCTTCCCTCTCCATTCTGAGTAAATTCAATTTGACAACCCTGCTAATTGGATAAACGCTGCTCCCTACACTCCTTTAAGGCTGCCCGCTTTTCTCTCCTTGTTTTTGGAGGGCGATTGTGGCTGTTCTTTAACATGAATTCCATCTGCTTTATTTCGCCTCTGCCCATTCAAGACCCCTCCTGAATATTTATGAGGGGCTGTGCTCCCCCCCACCCCCTTTCTCCTCCATCCCACCTCCCTTCCCTCATCACCCCCCCCATCCCTCTCCCTGCCCTCTCCCATTGCCCGGGACAATAACCCCCCAAATGCCCCCTTCTCCCACCCCGGCCCTTTTTGCTTTAGATAAACACAGGCAGTGTCAAGTGTGAGGAGGTGGGGGGCGGGGGGAAGGATGGGGTTCAACTGCCAGTCAAGCCTCGGGCCCTCAATGAAGCCCGGAGGCCTACCCTAATCTGCTGCATGCTTGCCATATGGGAGCTGTGTTGCCCTGGGAAACACTAACAGGCAGAACGGAGCTTAATAGAGTCCATATTCATTGTGATGCAGTGAAATGGCTCGAGGGACTATTGCCTCTTGGGTCTGTTTTCATTTTTTTCACCCCTCCTTTTTCTTCCTTTTCAAAAGGACCAAGTCCCTGGAGAGCTCTAATCTGGAGAGGCTGGGGGGCTCCCCGAAGGGCTGGCCCGCCGTTGGGGCAGAAGCGGGAAGGGGGCAAGGAGAGGGTGGAGGTGGTTAGTAGGGAGGCGAAGGAGAGGTGGAGGGCAAGAGGAAAAGGAGCAACTAATAAGCATGCAGCCGGCCAGCTGTCAAGATGCTGACAATGCTGCTTCGGGTGCAAAGAGCCCGAGAGCCGGCGCTGGCATGGAGGCTGGCGCAAGGTCCTCCCGGGGAAGCGCTCGCCTCCCTTAAGTGCCTCCATCCTTGTCTGCCGAACACACCACAAGTGACAAAAAAAAGGAAAAGAAAAAAAGAAAGAGAAGGGCGCAGATGGAGCGTGCGGCACAGCCTCTTCAGAAACAAAGTGCACCTAGGAAACAGATGTTGTTGCTGCAACAAGCCCGGAGCTGCTGGCTGCTCTCTGGCTCCTTCTCCCAAGCACGCAAGGGGGGAAAGCAGCCCCGCAGCAGTCGCCGGGGCTGTCCTCTGCGGCTGGGACAGGATGCCTCTCTGGTCAAAACCTTTCAGTCCAACTTCAGTCCCAACCGGGGAAAGCTGCCATAGCTTTAGACCTACTTCTCCTCCATACTTCCCAGCCTTCTCATCCTTGAACCACCACCTGTAGACTCTCCAGCCTCCGAGCTAACATCCTAATTTAAAGAGCTGAGGACTCCCAAAGGAGCCACATCTCCAGTGCTTACAGAGAGGTGCAGGTTGTTCATCCGGGGAGGTTGGATGTCAAATGTCAGGGAATCAGCAGAATTGCTGGTATTGAGGTCCTGCGAGACCCTGACCAAGTGTACATGAGGTTGCAACTCAGCCTACTCTCGTGGCAAAGCTGGTGTCAGGAGAAAGGGTCAGGATCCCCTCAGAAAACCACATCAATGCAGCCACACACTCATGGAGATCAGTTACCTTCTCTGGAGTGTTTTCAGTTTGGCCCATGCCTGCTATAAACTCAGCTTGCAGTGCACCAAGAAAGTCTGACTTATCTGAGGCTTCGCAAGGGGACAACATTGCATCTTTGTGGTGAGAAACACTGCAGAGGTGGCAGCAGGAAATGGGTCACCCATTGACACAAGTGTGATGCCATACTAAACACAGATTAAAAACCATCTAATGTCCTAGAGACTTAATACCACTGGCTAGAAGGCTTACTCACTTTAGGATGTTTGATACAAGCAATAACAAAATTTATCTGGACAGAAAGGCAAAGGCTATAGCAAGGAGCTAGGAGGAGAGGTAGAGCGTGCACCTGGGCAAGGAAAGCCCAGGGGATCACTCCACTGTGGGCTGATACTGTGTGACCCACAGGATGGGCAACGAGCACCAGGTGATGCTGCTGGCTCCGGTCTGGGCTCCACAGCACCGAATCCCACACCAACGTGAGCCAAGCATCAGGTTGTTCCCCTACCTATCAGCAACTGCAGCAGAGGAGAGCACAGGGAGGGACAGGCAGTTCCCACCAGCAGCCATCATCACGCAGGCACAGAAGTGCCTGTGGTGAGTTTACATTAGTCAGGGCACTGCTTTTGTTTTTCCCTTCTCATCCTTTCCTAACAAAAAAAAACAAAAAAAACCCACCAAAACTTGAAGTCTGAGGTCGAGGCTCTAATTGCCTCTTGGGTTAGGGAGAGATCAGAGAGGAGGCAGGCCTGGCAGACGCAGGGAAAGTGATGCCGGGCAAACACCCTGTGAGGTACCAAAGGAAAGCAGGGAATAAAGGTGGCAGAAAGGAAAAGGCAGGAAAATTAAACTGAGATGAGGAGGTCAAGAAAGGATAAATGGGAAAGTTGGGATTTTGGTTGATTTCCTTATGCTGCATTTGTCCTCACTGTGCCAGGGGCTGGGCAGGCAAGGAGCAGGCAATCTCATGGCTCACCTGCCATGCGTGTGCCCAGGCTCAAGTCCTTGCCCTGCTTTCCTCAGGGCAGGGGCTGTCACCTGGGACCGCCACATCTCAAGTAAATCTCTCTCCCCATCTGCCCCTCTTCCAGTTTGTTTAAATGTGGGTTACTCATGATAGCAGGAAAACCATTCCTGCTTTCACCAGAAACTCCATCCTGCTCCAAGACAAAAGTTTAATCAACAGATGCACTTCCATAGCATGCTCTGGTCCCAGTGAAACAGCATTTTTCCACAGGGAGAGCAGGATGCTGTCCTCTAAAGCTGTTTTTGCTGAGCTCTGCTCTGCACTGCCTGCCCCAGCAGCTCTTGGTGAGCACATACACCCAGCCAGCCCTCACCCCCTGCAACCACAGGACACCACCACGTTGACCAAAACAAGCATCTCACCATTAACGTGGCAGCAACACTATAAATCCCCGAATCCTACACTACCTAGTATCTCTCTGTGGCCTCTCTGCAGCTGGACCAGCAGTCAGGAACGGGCCCCAGGGAAGGAGGACCATAAATCATGGCAAAGGTACGCCACTGAGCTGCCCTGAAGGGACCGATCTCCGTTTTATTGTTCTGTCACGTGATGGGGTCAGGCTTGCAACAGGGTAGACAATAAATATCACAGAGTCCCATTCATGCTGGTAACCACCAGATGAAACACTCCTCTATCTGAAAGCAGAATGGATATAATATAAACCAAAGCACAGAGGAGTGACATACTGGACAAACACCACTGGTCAGCATCTGCGTGAAGAGCTGCAACAGTGCCCAGGGAGCATTTCAGTGTGTTCACCAGCTTTGGCCACCTCCAAACCAGGGCTCAGAAGCTCTTGTTTGTAGAGTGGATCACAAGCCAGAGAGAGTGCAACTACAGATGATTTTTTGAGAGCAGACTTCTTCAGGTGCTTAAACATAAAGCTACCTTTAAGTACCAAAATTTTTAAAAAATCATATTTACCTACGAACAATAGAAAAATCTTGTCCATGTCCAATTAGAAACAATAACAGAGAGAAACAATCACACAAACAAAAAAATCCAAACCAAAAAAGCCCACAGGAACAGCCAATGACACTGTTAAGCCTTCCTTGGAGGAAGTCGCAATGGGGAAATTTTCCTGTTGGAGCAGAGCAAAGACTTGGGTAGCTTTCCTAGCTTTTGAGCCTTCTTTCAGTGTGTATTTGAAGAGCAGGGACGCCTACAACAGTTGCAGCAAAAAAACTGACCAAGCTTATCTTAAATACAAGCCAGCAGCACAGCAGAAATACCTGCTAGAACAACAGATTCAGAAGATCACAGCAGAGGACTCGATTCTGCTGCCTCCAAAATCAGCCTGATCTTTGCCATGACTTCAATGGGAGCAGGCCCAGAAAATGCATTAACAAGCGCGAGGCTAGTTTAACACAGTTGACATCAAAATCCAGAAGAGCATACAAAAGAGACAGGACAAAGTACTCGCCAGGAACGTCAATACAAAGTTTAATCCCCAGATGGCTGGCTTTAGAGATATCCCCATCACCACCATAAAGAGAAACTGCCTTCTACTTTGCACTCCTTTCAGCAAGGACTTGTTGCTGGGAAGCAAAAGAGCACAAGCCCATTTTTCTTGTCCTTTGAAGGTCGTATTTAAAAGTTGTGTGTGTGTTTTTTTTTTTTTCTCTTTTATAAATTTGGGAATACATGGGAGTTTTTACTCTCCATAGCTGTCATTTAAATGCTTTTCACTAACAATAATCATTTTGGTTATGGGAGCAGGTCAAAAGCCTCTAGGACCCTCTGCTGGGACAAATTTCCCCTGGAAGACATGTCACTACTCCAAAAAACACAAGAGGAAGCTCAAGGCCAGCAAAACAAAGGGACAGAAATGACTGCCCATAGAAAACGCTTCAGCTGGTGCCAAACGCCTAGGTGGGGTGCAGGGGATCAGCACCGAGTGCCAACACCCAGAGGCACTGAGCCACAGCCCTCATTTGTGCTGTGACCAGCAGGTGCCATGCTGCTCCAAAATCCCACAGGGCCCACCTGAGGGTGAAAAATTATGGAGGACACACTCGCAGCAGGGTCTTGGGATGGGTGACAGATTTCCCCTGCCCTAGAAACAAAGAGGGGATCGTTGCATCTCTTGGGTTTTTTAAATATTGTGTCTGCATGTCATTTGCCCCGTTTAGCATCCCAGCAGTAAATATGCTTCTCAAAAAATGATGGCCCTGTTGAGGACAGCAACTCAAACACAGGCAGGGGATGGAGCAAGACCTGGCATCACCCTGCAGAGATGGGCAGGGCAGGCACCTGGTTTCTCTCTCTCTGCAAGGGGATGCTCCACGACAAAAGGATGGCAAACACGCTGCCCCAGAGTCTGGAAAGGGAGGCTCACCTGCCCGCACCCCGGCCCATTGTTAGGACATGCTGGCGAGAGCCGTGGCCAGCACCTACACCAGTGTTTGATGCAACCATGGTGTCAATGCCTGCCGAGCAGCAGTGCCTGCACACCCACTGACAGGGCACAGAAGAGACCCGTTGCTGGCTCCCTGCTCTTCACCCTTGCCTGTTTACACTTGCATCCGCATGGAGAGAGCGAGCGCGGAGCCGGAGGCACCTCCCTGGGCCCTTGATACAACAAGCACCAGCAGCAATTCCAGCTGCAAAGTTTGCTTTCCTTGACGCACAGTTTACTTTCTCCATTCCCCCGCATCCCGCCCCTGCCACTTACCCCTCACTCCAAAAAGGCTCTCTCAAACAGGCTTAAGCTTTAAACAAATAAGGGCTTGGAAAGCAGCAGCCTGCTCCTGTTTCCCTCCCCACCACCCCTGCTCTCCCCCCGCTGCCTCCACCTCTGAGCCCCAGCGCAAGCAGAGCTGGCGAGCGCCGCGCAGGCATAGAAAACAAACACGTGGAGCAGAGCCAGCTGTGAAGTCAGATTTGGCATCGGCTGTTTGCAAAAGGAATAAAAGCACATGGGAGAAGGGGGAAGGGGAGAAGGGGGGGTAGGGCGGGGAGCCGGGGTTGCCCCGGCTTCAAGGGGAGAGTGTGGCTCCGTTACAAAGCCCTGGCGCACGCCCACGAGAGTGTCTGCAGATACCGGCGCTGATCTTGTGCCCTGCGTGGATGCGGAGGGAAGAGACAGGCCTACAGCAACATTTCCCGAGCTGTTCAGCATCACGCTCCCAAAACCCTTTTCTAGTGAGCCGGACTGTTTTTGCACACGCTTGCCCTCCGTTCCAGGCAAAATTAGTTTGTTCTGATGCAACATGTGAAAAATACATACACTTTTACCTCCTGGGGTTTGCGATTCTCCCCCTCTCTTTCTGAGGGTTCCTTATCCCCAATGCACCCTTCAGGGCTCCACAGCGCAGGCAACACTGACCCAACCTCCCCATCACCTCAGCTGATATTACATATGTTGAGGGCATGCATTCACACTAATCCTCCTCCTCATCATCATCTTTTTTTTATTTATTTCTTCCTCCCCTCTCAACTGTCTCTTTCTGGAAGGGTTTCAGACAAAATATCCCTCCTCTTACACCCAAGCTCCCAGAGGACATCAGCTCAGCTATTATTCTGCCTCACCGGTCTGGTCGAGCCATGGGAATGGTACTCGTATGCTTTAGGAGCAGATCATCTATGGCCTTACATCAGTGCTGGATCCACGCAGGTTTTCCTCCATCTCTTTCCTCTCCCACTCATCTCCAAGCAAAATGAAACAGAAGCCCATACACTTTGCCTGGTTTAGGGTAGAATCCAGCGATTTGACATGGTTTGCCTGTGGTTTCCACCCAAAACCATAAACCACTCCAAGTTTGCTTGGAAGTGCCTCAGCTGTGTTTGGAGGGGTTAAGAAACGTGGCAGTGTCCTACCTGGTCTTGGACTTCATCCAAAACAGGCCAGCAGCCGGACAGATTAACGATCCAGGCTGATCACCCAACCACCTGCAGACATGTTTTCACCAGTCTCCTTACCGCCCCTGAAACACAGCAAGATCTTTCCCCTCTCTGGGCCCACCATGAACACTTGTCCCTCAGCATCACTCCAAACCACCAAACTGACAACAAGAGACAATGTTTGGATATCGCTCTTCCTGTGAACTACATCATGGACCCCCGATCACAGCCAAGGAAGGTAACTTACCTTGGAGAAATCTTGCAATTGCCTTTTAGTTCTTGGGTGGAATTTACTGCAGTGCCAAGAAAAGTCATGGATTGCTACAAATAAAGCGTTGCTCAAAACCAACCAACCTGCTCTGATCTCTTCTCTTTAGGGGGCAAATTAGGTATTGCAAGACAAAGAGGGATAGAAACTCACAGTCAGGGAGGTTATGACGCCACATTTCTGGAATCGCTTCTTCATCTATTTGACAAAACATACCTGTAACTTGTGTCTCAGCTTCCCAGGTTGCAAAAACAGGAATACCTCAGCTGGTACAAGCAGTAACCAGATGAACATGAGTCAGACAATTTCAGATTCTCAGATGAAAGATGCTAGACAGGTATGCAGTCTTATTATCTGTACTGCTTCCTGGTAGCCCCAGGACTTCTGGATTAGTAAAATACAGATGTCAGCATCCTGCGGATACAGCCTCAGTAACTGAACCAAGTAGGGAGGGGCAGGCTGATTACAACAAGGAGGGGAAAAAAAAAAAAAAAAAAAATTTGCACCACACACAAAATATTGTGGTTAAGGAAGAGAGTAACCAGGAGGTTATTGACAACAGAAAACAGGATAATTCAAGTGGGGTTTGTCAGACTAAACTTTCTGTAATCACAGACTGCAGGGAAAGTGTTTTTCAAGCAAACATTCAAACATGCAGCTGCCAAGAACTAAGTAAACAGAGAAGGAGAAACAGCAGAGTTAATGTGGCACCATTTGCAAATGCCCCATGATCAGCTGTCACAGGCCAACCGAGCCCATCAGCAGGCATTAGTGAAGCCAAGGGGCTGAGCTACTACAGTAAGACCCACCACCACGTTAGATGAACAAGGAGCAATTCACACCTTCAAAATATTTTCATCCAGCACAGGATTTGCAGATCTGGGTAGGGGTGGGTACAGCAGTTTGTGTGGGTTCAATGGACATTTTCCTGCAGCACATGCATACACACGCAACCACCTGGGCAAGTGAAATGAAGCCAAACCTCAGTCTGAAGGAAGTCCTCCATGCTAACAAGTGATATACAACAGCTATTGGTATCAGACATTTATTTCCAGTCCCACTGTACCTAGAAGCCTGTGGTAGTATTTACCATGCTTACAGGGGGCCAGAGGCCCAGGCCAAATACACCACAGATCTAAGGGCAGGTTGGCTGATCCCAGCCCTGAAACCAGGGGTGCTCAGTTGCACTGAGCAAGGCTGTGAGGCTGCATAAAGGCTGCGACCACTCTCCATGTTTTTTATTTAAGTTGGCTAAAGGCAATGGGCAGCAGGAAAGGGGACCTCCAAGAAGCAAAGGAAATTTTTTAGTCACACAGAGTCAACAACGGAGCAAGGGAGGGAAACACTGGTCTTCTGCTTCCCACCCAAGTGCCTATCCATTGGTCAGTACTTCCCACCCATGGTTCAGAAGACTTCTGAAAGGGGTATGTGGATGACTTAAGGGGTCCGAGAAAAGGGATGAAAAATATGCAAGTTCAGACATACTGTGCAGCAAGTTCTGCACATGAGATTTCCAACCAGGTCTACTGACCTCCATGGAAAAGTATTAAAGACTGCACATGTTGAAAAATAAAGCTGAAACCCATCACAGCTGATCACGCACACACATCTTCTGTCCGCATGCCCCTATTCTCCCCGACCTCATTCCGACAGGTGACACTAGAGTGGTGTTATATTCATTTCCTACAGACCAAGACTTCTCTTGGCTGTCTAGAAAGAAGTGTACAAGACATAAGGCATGTTTCAAGGCCAGCATCAGATGCATCAATTCTCTATTAGTCACTGGCAACCGATGCACCCACAGTGGTGCTGCATGTTTGGGACCAACTGCACTTTGTGCAAGTGACCAAAAATTCACATGCTGCAGCCAAGGCTACCGGGAAGAGGAAGTTTGTGGTCTCCAGACCAAAGTTACTGACTCCTTCTTTGGAGCTGAAGATTGTGTTCATGTTCAGGAGGTTCATGGGGAAATTAGGAAAGCTGTTATTTCCCTAGCTGGACAAAAAAGACTGTGAGAGTGCCAGAGACTGTTGGTCCTCATGAAGAAGGGGGCTGCAGGTTTAGTTGTGGTGAATAGTGACTCCACCTGGGTTTACACAAAGGGACTTTATGCATTTTAATGCACACGGCATTGGTCCTCTCCAGCTCTGAGAGAAGATGGTGGTCTCCCCAGGAGAACCCCATCCAGATTGAAGAAGCTAAATCTTCATACTAATGAACTGTCCAGCATCATAGACCAAAACTTTTGTTTGTTTGTTTGTTTGTTTTTAAATCAGGAGTTCCGTGACCTCCTTTAGAGTCCTGCTCCAAGTTTTTACAGCCCAGAAAAGATCTTAATGAAGGGACAGAGTTGCTTTAACTTTCCCTTCTCTGCTCCCTTCCTGTGTCCTCACCCTCAGTTTAGTACTGTGCACAGCCCTGGGGCAATTAAATCAGTAGCCTACACACCATGCAATATTTATGGCCCAAAGCAGTCACAAAAATGGCAGTACATGCTTACAGAGGTTTTCCACCCCCTATACCCTCCAGCAACACAATTTTCTCACACAGGACACTGGCTCAAAACAGAAAGGAGGAATTAGTGCTGTGATCTCCCAGCAGTTCTCAGCACAGTCATGAGCTATCTGGGGCTGGGGCTTGCTGCTGCACCCCAGTCCCAGCCATGCAGAGCTCTTTTGGTCAAAGGACGAGGTGTTTCCCAAGCACCTTGCACATCACAAAGCAGAAGTATTCCCTGCCCCTCAGTGGGAACAGTTGAAGCAGAGTTCAGCAGCGTTGCAAATCCCACCAGGTCCTTCCGACAGGGTAGGAAACAGCACAGTGGTCCTGATCCCTTGTAAGGAACATGCAGATTTTGTCTTTAAAATGGCAACCGCACTACTTCTGGACCCTCACTGATAAACAAGTGCAGATTTCTCATCCACTCATTATGGTTTCCAACATGAACCTTGGACTGTAATTAGCATTTAATCACAACAGCAGACTTTGGCTTGAGATGCTTCAAGTCACCTGGGCCACGTAACAGAGTCCTGTTTTAGGTCCAGGACTTTGGTGCTTCCCTGCATGGCAGAAGTTGGATGACAAAGGGTTAAACCTGGTATAACCTCAAAAACCGCTCTTTGCTTTCCAAAGCAAGAACATCTTTGGCAGGGTCCCCATCTGGGAAATGACATCCCGTCCCCTCTCGCTTCCCCCTCTTCTCCCCCTGAACTCAGAACAAAGCACTGCACTGCCCAACATGTTCCTCCATTGGTTTAATCTTGGTCCAAATGCTTCTTGCGTTTCAACTCTTGCCAAAAAGAAATGCATTAAAAAAAAAAAAATTTAAAAAAAAGGCATGTGTGAGGCAGGGGGAGAGGAAGTAGAGAGTAGAAGGAAGTCATTAAAATTGAATCTTGATTAGCTATCAGTGGTGGAAAAATGAAACAGTGGGGAGAGGAGCTTTTTCTCTTGTGATACATCATCTTGAAGCTGAAACCAATAGGCCCCATAAGACTTCTCCACACAATCCTCCACCTAGGACTGAACTTAACTTGCTTTACCTTTCCAGTTCACCACATACCACTCCATCATCATCAGAAGAGGCATCTTCTTCCTCAAAAGTTCCCTGCCAATCACCACATACATTTTTCACCACTCTCATAGCTGTAGCCCTCCCAGCGTTCCCCCACCCTGCACTCAGCCCCCATTAGCAGAGGGCTGGAGGACATAGCACAGCTGGCCTGCCCTTCCTGGCCTTTCCGCCTTTGCTACCAAACACAAAGGCTTGGCCATTGCAAAGCCATAGGGAATCCTAGAGGAAATGCAGCCCGGAGGAGGTGGTTTGTGCATGCTCTGTAGATAAGTTGGATGGGCCAAATGAGGAGCCCCAGACTAGCTCTATCTCCCAAAGAGACATTGTCCAGTCAAAAAAAAAATTTTTTTTTAAATCACATTGGCTAAAGAAGCATTTAAAAGAAAAACAAAAAAACCAGTCCCATTTGGAGAGTCTGTGATAGCCGAACCCAGGGACATACAGAGGATTTTTTTGTTCCCTCAGTACAAAAGTCCTTGGTTTCCCTTCCTCCTCATTGCTGCATTTCCCCATTGGGGGTGTCAGAGACAGTTCAAGGCCTCATAGCAGCACAGACAAACTTGGGTCTCGCTGCCCTGAGGACAAATAGCTGGGGGGCTACAGGAACTGTGGCGATCTGAGGAGCCCTGAAGAGCTGGGCAGGCTGAACCTGCTGCCCCTGGAGGATGGCGAAAGGGTCACCCCTCCAGCAACCCTGTGACCTGTCACAGGCTGGTGCTTCCCTCTGGGGTTTGGCTTCCCAAGGTGTGACTTTGGCTTGCAGGCTGCAGGGCTATGCCATTTTAATTCCCCGGGGCTCGCTTGTACTACAGCTGGTGCTCTGCAGTATGTCAAAGAGAGGGAGAGATTAACTCCCTTTTTTAGGTGTCTTATTACTGTTATATTTTTAAACACAGCTGGTCAAAAATTTTTTGGCAAAGCCATAAATAAATAAATACTTTAAGGAAGTTTCCTGCCATTTGAAAACTTTACCTACTGATCTTTCCTTTATCAGATGGTATTCTCTCTCCAGTATTCATAAGCTCCACTTGCTTTTGCTTTCTCTCCTATAAGGACCAAATCCATTGAACCATCAATAAAATTTCAAGATTTCACTGCCTGTACTGTTTGAGATTTTAACAACCACCAGTGCAGCAATCACATATTCATTTCTGTCCCACCTGATGGCCTTTCATTTTGCTTGTACATGGTGATTCCACCTCCCAAGACCCAAAGATCCAGACACTGAAAACTTATCTTCCAATCCTGTCTGCAAAATACTTATTTTCTGGCTTCTTGGGAGAGAGATGGCAGAACACAGCCAGCTGGTACTCTGATCAGTTTTCCTCTTCTGCAGATCATCCCATGTCTCATCAGCTTCCATGCCTCCATCCTAGTCAACTTGGTTTAGAAAGCAATTAGTTTCTACAGCCACGGACAACGTTCAAAATCACCACCTGTCATGACATCCTACATAAGATAAATAAGAAAGACAACACCACCCACCACCTTCTATTAGCAATCTGTAAGGAAAGCAAGCAGTCACCCACTTCTGAAGAAGCCTGATACAGGATGCAGCATTTCTCTTCTAGCCTGTCCCTGTCTGCCAGTGGCAGACAAAGCCTGTTTAGCAGCATCTCTACAAGACTTTACTATTACGTAAATAGAAAATAATGTCTTGGGGCCAGCTGAGAAAAGCGTCCCCAGGCATGAGGCTGTGCATGTGGAGCAATGGAAGTGCTTGCCCCCAAAAAGCTGCCTTTCTACAGTACTTGTTTTACCAGGATGGTGCCCATTTAAACCCCCTTCAACCTTAAAAGAGATGGCTTGGAGCTCCCAGCCTTCTCACCCAAATGCTAACCGGCTCCCTGTAGCCCAAAAAAGGAAACATATTCATGACCAAATAGCTTCCAGTATTTTTTTTGCCAAGCTATTGTTATGTGACTGCATTTGGATGTAAGGGAGAAAAACAAATACATGACTGTGGTCAGTGTCTGTCTTAGAATAGGAGAAGCAAAAAAAACCCAAACCAAACAACCCCCAAACCCAATCCTTGTTTTATATGTTTAGTCATTTTCGGAGAAAATCATAAGCAGTAAGGAAACCAGGAAGAAACAGCAACACCAGCCCTCCCAGGCCTCGGGGCGTGACAACAGGAGAAGCAGAACAGAAGTGAATCTGCTCTCCATCTGTTAACGTATACTGTTCGGTGCAAGAAATTCTTAAAAGCCCCAGCAATGGTCTAAGGCAAGAAGTCTAGTTCTTGCTCTGTTGCAAAGGACTAAGACCTTTTTGTGCTGTGAATTGCTTTATCAATTTAGAAAGCCTTTTTAATGCAAAAATCACCTTTGCTTGAGAGGCGTTAGTAGGCGTTTCACATAAAAGATCAGATCATCCTCTCCAAAAACTCACTCAGCAGTGGACTGGGAGAACAGAGCAAACCTCTGACGTTTGCTCACTTGCAAATTTGCTCATGTTTAAAACTCCTTGGATCTTCCAAAGATCCTTACGTTATTGTCCAGTAAAGGAACACAAGGAGTATCTGATTCTCTTATTTCACAGAGACTCCTTTAAGACCTCAGTATTAGGTACTCTACAAAACTACAATAAAAAGACATCCTCTGCCTCAAGGACATTTATCTTTAATTGCTTACAGAGACTGTCAACACCTTCTTTGAGAAGGGAAGTCTGTGACTGTCCCATAGCACCAAATACCCCTAGAAAAAACTTTCACTATTCAGTGCAAAGTCATCTGTAGGCCAGCTCAGTCAGTACCTACCCTCCAAATGATGTTAAATACTGCCACTTGCTACAGACCACACATGCAATATTAGAAGTGGAAAGGAATAAGGACTTCCCCCCTCCCTGCAGCAACTGGGAAAACTCAGCTGTATAAGGGAAACACAATCTCAGAATTGCCAATAGGAAAATTATTGACCATTTCTTAATTTGGAAGGTACCATAAACTCTCTGAGCATGAAGAGCACTCCTCAGTTTTGAGGAAATCCTGCTCCATGATTTTAAATCCAGTTGTGCAGCTGGCACACTCTGCCCTGCGATGGGTAAAGCAAGCTGTTCTCATATAGTCACATCCACGGCATGCTGCAAAATTTAATAGTTCCTCATGAAAGAGATAAGCTATATAAACATAAACTGTAACAATGAGACAAAAAGCAGCTTCCAGAATTCCCTCTGCAAGCCCAACAGGGAAACAATGATAATTAACCTCTGCATTTCTTGCCAGCTGAAGTTTGTCTGTTCCCCTGCTTTGCTGATAACAAACATCTGTCAAGAGCATCCTTCCCCATGCTAGAGGGGAACACATCCATTGCAGCCTCTGGGGCTTTGTACCCCAGCAAAGCCTCTAGAGACTCTTCGCTGCAAAAGCCACGAAAACTGCTGGTCTTACCTATTGACTACAAAAGTGTTACATGAAAAATGAGTCTTTTTCTGGCCCCCAAGTAGTTAAGGAAACCTTCAGAAAAAAAAAAAACACACAAGGAGCCTCTAGCAGAGGCAATCTCTGGAGGTCCACCCCAGATGTACCTTCCTAAGGATCTTTATTTTAGGGTCTTCCTTCCCAACCCTTATCTACCATCAACTTTTACTTACATATTTCTTCAGCAGAAAGCTCTTGAAGCCCAAGGCTCCCAGATAAAGCTGTAGATCTGTGGCTCATTAACAGATCCCTGAGGCTTTTTGGCCTGGTGCCTACACACCCCTTGCAGATGCTGGCACCTCAGCGCATGCCATGTCCGCCAGCCCCTCTGAGCTGTGTCTCTGGCTGCCTCTAAGGAGACAGGTCAATACAAAACCCTCCCAGTTTGCAAAACGCTGTGAGATTGGAAATGTTGGCGGAAACTTGAAAACTTTGTCTTTGAACCCCTGAGCCCCAATCCACCAGCCGGGGGGGAAAGAAGGGCCGGGAGAGACATGGCTCTCCTTTCAAGGATGCTATTTCTTCAGAATAACCTCTGGGGAGGCAGCAGCCCCGCCTGCAACTGCAGGCAGCCACCCTGCCCGGGCAAGGGCTCCCCGAACCCGCTCTGACATGCCAGCACCCCGTGTCAGCGAGGGCTGGGAGCACCTCTCCGGCAGCAGGCTGGCGCCTGGGGAGGCACCCCTAGTTGTTCCTTATCAGCATTCCCTGAAACAAGTAAGGACAGGGGCATCCGGGATGTGGCCCAACAAGCCTTTCTCAGCTCCAGCAACTGTTATTGGCAGCATAGGGACCTCAGGCAGAGGAGGGGGAATTAAAGACAGAAAATGAGGAGAAAGGGGGGTGCGAGGGCTTGGCGGTGGCCCCTGCATCCTTTGGCAGGCAGCACACATTCAGGAACAGGGGGATGCTAGCAGCCTCAGCTGCAATCCCGTTCTCCCTCCCCACTGTGGGGTCTGAGGAAAAAAAAAAAAAAAACCAACAAACCTCCCCGGCAAAACTGAGAGGGATGTGTGTGCCAAGAGAGAGAAATTATTTTCCCTAAGCACAAGGAGGGATGGGCGGCACAAACCCATTTCTTGACACCTTCTCCATCCCACACCCTGCCTAATTCAGCTGGACAGAAATGAAGGCAACAGCTAAGCTGGTGCCTCCCTGCAGTCTTTCATGCACAGGCAGTGACCTGGGACCAACAGAGAAGAAAAAGCCAAAACCATACAGCTGTCTGACATGTCCCACCACTCTTCCACTCCCAAGGCACTGACTAAGCCAGGGAGAAATCGTAAGGGCCCAAACATCTCATTGAAGATCTCTTCTGTAATTAAATGATTTAGCTTGCAGAGGGCAGATAAAACCCACTTGCAAAACGGAGGAGTCCTGCTTCAGGACTTTGCAGAGCAGAGCAAGGAGTCATCTCTTCATCCAGCCACAAAGAGAGCTTGGCAACACAGTGCCATTTAAAAAAGTATGTTTCAAAGCATTCCTCTAAGCAAAAAAACCTCCGACTGCAGTTCAGGCTGTTATTCAGGCAGCAGCACAGCATGGCCACGAGCAGCCCCCCACGAAAGTTTGCACACAGCTTTTTTGCAAACAGGTGCCGGAAGACGATGCCTATGCACCTCCACTTTCTTCCCAAAACAGTGCTGTAAGTCAGACAAGAAAGGAGGGGTGAAGGAAACCTGCCCAGGTTTCACTGAAGCAATCCTATCTTCCTTGAGAGTTCCTAGTCACCCCATCAAGCCAGCTTTTGCTTATGTCCTGCTTTGGTGTCCACAGAGCTGCTCCATCCTGGGTTACCTGTGCCTGCAGGGGTTGGGTTAGTGTTCGCGTACCCTTGTGCATCCCCAGCCACACGCTTAACGTGGCCTGCAGCTCTCAGGAAGAGCAGCTTTGTAACCCTGCTGCTCCTCATCTCTCTTCCTGCACTCCTCTACAGTGTCAGGTACCTCTGTGCTGACCATGGAGAGGTGAGCAACATCTCCTCTTGTACCTGGGCCACAGTGCAAGCCACAGCAGCCATAGCAGCATCTGTTAGAGTTTATCCTTGGCTTGTGCACTGAAAGCCAGTGCCTCCAGAGCAGGAGGAGCACAGTCCCAGACCCTCCTTGAGAAAGAAGGCACAAAATATTTATGTAATGAGATTGCTTTACTTGAGATTGCATGCTGCAAGCAAAACACTTATTACACTGGCTCTCTGCTCTCCCAGCTATCTTTCAAAGCACGATGCCGCAACTGAAAACTAGCTGACAGGAGAGAATTAAAGTCATAACTGGCTCCTTTCCTTCTCCTTCAGCCACACAGTCTTGCTTTCCCCCAGTGCCCCGGCAGACCTCCTGCTCATTTGCCTTCCAAAGACAGGCAGAAACCTCAGCTTTGCGAGACCAGCTGCCCACCCCAACACGAGGCCTGCAACAGCAGCAAGATGCTACCAACAACGCTGCAGCTCCAAGTGCCCCATTTGGGCAACCACTTACGGGAGGACATGAAACCATAACACTCTTTATGGACTGATGTCAGCTGAGAGCTAAGGAAGATGAGACTGCTATGAACAACTCAAGTTTCAAGGCAGACAATTCTCAATCAAGCCCTAACAATGCTCGACTTAGACCTCCTCTTCTGAAAAGGAGGGTAGGGCGGAAGATGGAGCAGGGGACTGGGTATCAGGCAACACGAGGTCTGTACTAAGCTCCAGTCCTGACCTGCTGAGTCACTCCAAGGCACACGTGTCCTTTTCCATGCTCTGTTTTTACCTCCTGTTCTTCATTTGTCTTGCTGTTTTGAATGGGGATGTAGGAATCATCTCCCATTACAAGTTAGCATAGTATCTAATATAGCCGGGTCCCAATATTGGTTAAAACTTGTAGACACAACCGTAATACAAATAATAATTTAGGTTTTGGAATATGGTGATGGGGGAAGACAGCGTGGCAGGCCTTTCTCAGGCCTTCATCCAGACAGTCAACGTTAAGAAACCTCTACTTATCTTCAATGCTGGAGCTATGCAAAAACTGGGTTATGCTTCACATTTTTGTGGCTGCTGAAATTTTTGCTTGTTTGCTTGGTCACTAGTTTGGGAAATTTTTTTAAAGGTGGTTACTTGAAGTGGCTCAGAGGTTAGGGATGTCCGAAGCTATCCCAGGGGAGACAGATTATAGGGTAGAGTACAGGTCAGGCATCAACGATAAACATTGCTTGCCACTTTGCTCTTGATGTTGTTATCTCTGTGCTCCTTTTCCCTCCTCCTCAAGTCTGCAGTCCAGGCAATTGTGAGGAAAACTGGACAACTGTACATTCAGCAAGTATACTCCTGCCTTATCTTACTACATGATGTAAATAGTTGACCCTTGCTCCCACAAAAGACAACAGGATTCATGCTGCAATCAACAGGATCCCACAGCGCGTATTGCGTATTTGCGCACCAGGTTAGTACAGCCAGCTCTTGCTATTAGACTGATGCCTGTCCTGTGAGATACAGGGCTCGCTTGTCTTGCTGTAGCCATCTAAACCATACTGCTCTTCCCTAATGCTTCCCCAAGCTGGCTACTCACCTTCCTGACAAGAGGGAAGCAGGGTCAGCAAACACACACCCAGGCTCCAGCAGCTCCAGCTGTGTATGTTGGTACTGACCTCCCTTCCTCAGCATCCATCATCAAGCTCATGGGCTGCATGGTCATCAAGCATAGTTTACCATGATCCCAAGATCTTCTCCCTCTCTTCTGGCTGGGCAGCCATCTCTGGCAGGGCCTGGAGCTGGGGTGCCAATGTGCTAAACGACTCTTGCAACATTCACAGCAGCTCTGACACCCAGAGCAGCAAGGTCCTCAAAAGCAACTAGCCCTTGTGCTGCCTTTGACTCTTTCTCTACAGTGTTACAGAAGTGTTCAGGCACAAGCTGGCATGCAACAAGCAGCTCTGCTCCTCACCTGCTGGGAAGCAAAGATCTTTTCCTTTCAGGCCAGCCCCAGATACCCCAAAAGCAACATCAGAGTGATAAAACAGTGATGGCAGACATATCCAGAGCAGCCGGCATACCCCTCTGAGGAGCCCTCCACGCTCCAGCTTCTCACAGCCCTGTCTCACCCTACAAGCCTCCAGCTCCAGAGGTAGCTGACAGCTCCAGGCCAGATACTCTGCTTGGCCAGCTGAGGGGTAAGGAAGTCCCCATAGAGACTCAAAAGCTAGTAGATGTCAAGCCCTCCTCCTGCCAGGGTCCCACAGCTCTGCAGTGGTCTGGCTGGCCGTGCCGCAAGGCCCCAGAAGGAACCAGTGAGGGGGTGCTCCTCATTGGATTCAGACCCCACTACGGCTGGATAACTGGGCCATCTCGCTCTCCTTCCGCCCAGATGGCTCTGGCTTAGAAGCTGCGCTTCAACTGCTTGCCAGCCAAGATGTGCCTGATAGCCACTTTTGAAATAAAGAGTCCAATTCCATGCAGGAGTAGGTGGTCAGGATTCACTTGGGCAGCTCTTACACTGGTGACAGTAGGACCATCCCACAAACCCACCAAGCGTGACCTTGTACTTAAAAGTAGAGGGAGAGCTATTTGGTCTCTCGATGCACAAGTCTCATTGACTCTCCACCACATCCTTAAAGTCACCCCAGGTGTTTTTGAAAAATCCCACCCAGCATGTTTTTGAAAACATCTCTTGATGCTGGGACTCAAATCCACCCCTTCAAGCTGACACTGCTGGGGTTCGTTAAACAAGCAGCTATCTTCTGGGGGAAAAAAAAAATAAAAATCACATTCCCATTACCATTCAGGGGGCCCAAAGGAATCTCTCACTGACAGTGGCAGACTCTAAAGAAGCGGGGCCAGCTAGTCCTTTTTACCACCCACAGCCGACGAACGTGCAAGTAAGCACCACCTTCCTGCCCCAGAGGGGACTGCCATCCAGCACAGGGCTGGAGCGACAAGAACGCTCTCCACGTCAGCTACAGCTCAGGGAGCAACTTGGGACAGAAGGCACTAGATGAAGTAAATTATTATTCAGCATCCAGAACACTATTGGCTTCCAAATAATTGTCTATTTGTGTGCGTGCATGCACAAGAATCCTCGCTCCATGGTGTCTGCCAGCATATTCCCAGCGCTGCGACTCTCCGGGGACAAGGCCCATACTTGTATTCAATCTCAGCTTTGGATCTCAAACACTAAGGTTTCAGATTTTCTTTTAAAAAACATTTTCTCTGGCAACTGGGCTGTTAATGGATTTGATGTTTTTGCTCTCGCCTCCTCCCTACCTTTAAAAGCTTGGCACCAAAGGGCTTCTTTGAAGATAAGGCCAAATTTGCAATTTAGGAGCAGGAACTTCATAAAGCTAGACGTGAAGGGATGGAGAGGAGGAGGGGGGGGGGGAAAAAAACCCAACCCAGGAGCCACTTTGCCTGTTGAGATGTACACTGTACAGTACATAGGATTACAATGGCCTCTCTGTACCACCACTGGCTGGAGCCATAAATTTGCTGCAGCTGCAGTGCTACTACCTACGCCAGACTCCCCAAGGGTCACGCTCAGAGAGCGGCTTCTCTACAGTTGCATACCTAGCCTACCCTCCAAACCAAAAGCATCACGCAGCCCTTATAGAGCCCACATCCACCTAGCACGCTGGGGCGGGCGTCCCCAGAGGCAACCGCAGGAGCCTCCCGCTGGGTTGCCAGTGCCGCAGGAGGCTCTCTGCTGAAACCAACCACGGTCCTTATCTGAAGTTTTTCCAGGGCCAGCAAACCTACGGTCTCTCTTGTTCTCCAGCAGACTTACCCTCAACACCACAAGGAGGCAGGGAAGTGCCACTTACAGGTTTTGCAGGTGAAGAGTGGAGGCAAAGAGCAACCTGCCCCAACTAGAGGGAGATCTGTGGTGTAGAGGAGAACCAAACCTGGTTCTCCTCACATCCCAGGCTTGTGCCCTACAACACTGGCATCACTAAGTGAGGTGGCTGCTCTACCTAAAAGTACCAGGATAAATGACAGTGACATTACTAGAGGAAGCTGCATTTTGCATATAAATGCTATATTCCAGGCCACTGTATCCACATTTGAGGTTTATTTATCAAAGACTACCTCAGTAGGTTTATGTTACCACAAGCTTTCTTAACCACACTAAGCTCAACACATTTGCTCCCATTTACTCGCCTAACTTGTCCTTTTGTTAGTTAGGAGAGAAAAATAAAAAGCAACCTCATTTTGGTATTTGAAAGCTGACAACACAGTTCTGGCACCCTTTTTCTCTCCACTCTTACGATTTAATGAACAGGAGAAGGGCCTGATGTGCAATCTTTAGGCAGACAAGCTTGTTCAGACTCGCTGACACTGCAACCAGCGAACACATCTTTGCACTTGGCAGGGCCCCAGGACTGCGGCTTTGCATAAGAGTAGGACCTGCTGGCTAATCTCTTTGCCAGAGTGGACCTTAGAGAGCCAAAATGGCATTGCTGCCACAGGGCTCCGGGTGAAAGACTTACTGCCTACACCCTGCACAGAAGTTAATGAAAAATGACCGGTTTCCAAAACACCATCTGGCTTTGACAGACATATGTAGAGACAACCACAGACAAAAACCTCTCTGAACTCAACAACAGTGGGTTTTCAGAGGGGCAACACACTGTGGTGTGGTTTGGACTTTGCCCAGCAAGCCTCCAACATGCCGCACGGGCAGAAGGTGCAGTCACCATCCTCATGTCTAAGGGGAGCTTGGGGAAGGGTTTCAGCCACAGGGCAGCAGCCTCCCCAGAGCAGCTGAGCAGAAAGCAAGGGTAAAGTTTGGCTCTCACCTCTGTGCTGGCACACTGCCCACAAGGAGGGTGAAGAAGCTCGAGCATGTCCCACATGCTCCCTGAAGCACATTTCCCTCCATCGATCCCACCAGAGCCAAAATAAATTGGCACTGCCTCTTACTCAAGAGCTCCTACAACGCACAATGGCAGCCCTGAGAGCCCCTCTCAGGCACCCTGTCTGCATTGTGCCAGGTGCTCTGCTAACAACCCCAACAGGCACAGCTGAGCCTCCCATCCCATTAGTCCTTTTGCAGGGAAGAAGAGAGGCCATTTTAATAAAAGGAGCATGCAACATCCTCAGGGCAGGGATCTGTTGCTCCCTGTTTATGTAGAAAGCCCTGCACCACAATGCCTGCGGTAGCTTTGGGACTGTGTAAGCACTGAGCATTTTTCTTCCCTGCAACAACAATCTTCCTAAGCTCTTCAGTTGACTTGCTTCCACTGCATCCACACTCCTTTTGTCTTAAGTTCCCACGGACAGTGATACAGCTGTGCTGCCTGAGTACACTCTCCTGTGGAGAGTAGATTTTTAAAAACTCTCATGCACAAATATGCATACGAAGCAAATTTTGAAAGCTTCTCATCCTGCAAGCACTCCCTCCAGAAAACAAGCTTCAAGCATTATGTTCAGCCAACAAAGCGCCAGAAACAATGTCATATGATTCAGGGCCAAGAGGAACCAAACCAAATACCAGGAAACAAAAAAAGATGCTTGCGATACCTTTTGTTGAACAATTATCCAAAGTACATTTAGAAAACTGCAAGACTATATTCACCCCTGTTCCACTGATGGACCTGCAATTCATTTTGTCATTATTCTCCTTAAATTGTTCTCATGGCCTAGGAACTGGAATACATAACAACCTCTTAAACAGAGACTGACCACAGGAGCATGAAAATACACAGCAGCAGGTTTTTCCCTCAGGATGTTTTCAGTCTAACCAGCAACAGGAAGTCTCCAAAGATTTTGCAAGAGAGCTTTTTCATTACGGGATATCCCATCCTAACTGTAGACTTCGCACTGTGAAGTTTTTAGACTGGGAGGTAAAGTTAAAACCAAGAGATTTGCAAACCTTGGTCCGTAACATGCCAGCAGTAACGCATCAAGTCATCTTTGCACATTAAAGAAGTCCAAGGGAATTGCGCCTCATACCGCTAAGGCACTTGGCATCAGGCCTTGAAAGGACCAATCCACCATTATTTACTGCCAAAGAAACTTTTGTTAACTCAGTTACACTGGCCTACTGGTGCTGTAACTTCTTGTGGGCTGAGTGACTAAACTGAGACTAACTGAGCCCAAGGTCTCTAAAAACCCACCTGCAGGCCAACCTGGACTAAAACAACCAATGTTGTCCCCAAATAAGGGGGGATCTTTGGGAGTCAGCCTGTCTTTGCCTGGGAAAACGGGGTGATTTCAGAGGTGTAGAGGTGCCTCTGCAGCCCTGAGGCAGCCCCAGGGAGGCTCAGCATGACAGAGTAGGTCCTCCCTGGTGCACCTGAACTCTGCTGTGAGAGAAACAAGGGTGGGTACAGTCAGCTGGCAAGAGTCAATATGGATGGCAACACCTGCCCTGTTCACCCCATTGGCACAGGTTTTAGCCCCATTTTCCGCATGGGAAAACCAAGGCACAGGGCTATGAAGGTAACTGTTTAAGCAGGGCATGTGCATTGGCTGAGGACACAGCCCAAACCGCTCCACATCCAAACCCGTGCTTCCACCCTAAAGAGTGTCTTTCCTGCTGTAGCGCTCATCTTCCCTCCCACAGCCTCGGTAGATGTAGTAATAGGATTTTTTTTTTTTTTTTTTTTTTTTGTGCATGGTGTCAGATTGTCAGGTTTCTCTGCTCCTGAGGACATGTGATTCAGGAAGAGGCCAGGAAGCACCAGCAGGTAGATTTGTTGGTGTTTCAGTCAAGTGTGGTCATTCAGTAACGATGATGACATTGTATCATGTCACTACAAGATACAGAAAAGCAGTTTTTTTCCAGACCATAGGGATATAGTGCACCCATAAGACTTACATGCCAGTTTGTAGCACATACATTCACCCATAATATTTCTTCTTTCACCAAGCAGAGAAGAAATGTGCGTGGATTCAGCTACTGGTACTGGGGTATCTTTCAAAGAGAGGTCCTGTGCCTGGCTGTGTGTATATGAGACAGACAGAAAATGGAACTTGCTTTTCAAAACTGCATATGACCCTTGTGCACCCTTCAGATGAACCTGCTTCCTTTTCCCGAATGGGAACTACACCAACAGGGAGAACTGCTCACAACTGCTCTGAAGTTGTGACTTCAACTCTCACAGCAAACACCTACTGGGACCTCATCTGCATTGTACACACAGGATGAGTCCCTGTAATTGTATCTAGAGGGGAGGCCTAAGAAAAGTACAGGGAACAAAACTCTATTTCTTGTCAGAGAATATCATGCACCCAGCAGGGAGCTCACAGCTCTCTCTAATTGTCTTATTTACTTTAGAAGATCTCAAGATGACTCCTATTAGCACAGGAAGTTATTTCACCTTCATTTCTTTAGGTCACTTAAATAAACAGAAGAAATCTTCACTGCAAACCCATGATGTATTTCTGCTGAAATCCTTCCCAGAGCCATAAACCTCAATATCCAACCAATAAATAAAAGTGTGTGCATGTATGTATACATGCATAAATATGCAAGAACCCTCTTCTAAATGTATGCACACTGAGGCAGTTAGTTTCAAAGGAAAAGAAAACTCAGATAAAATCCTCCTTACAAAACACCCACATTCTTCTAATATTTTCCAGGACAGTTTTTTAGCCCATGGGAAAAGAAACTTTAATGGCAGATTGCAAATGAACATATCAAAAAGACACCATGGTAGCAATGTAGAAATGAAGAGAACTGGGCACCAAGAAAAAAAAAGCAATTTAAGACATGCCGGGAATGACGCACGGGCGCACAGTGTATGTGTGGATTCCTGTTATCCCACTCGCATAACGCTGCGGAGAGGTCAAGAGAGTTTCTTTAAAACAAACAAGGACAAAAAAACCCCTTTAATAGACCTGGACTGCCTTTCCCACAATGCCAGTGATATAACACTTGGGATCCCAAAATTAGTTGGGGAAGTGCCCAAAGATACAAGATTTGTATTAAACACCTTTTTTTTTTTTTTTTTC
>JAAGAY010141511.1:0-44713 GCA_011801015.1 Ardeotis arabs | reverse complement strand
GGGGTGGGGTCGGGGCGAGGGCTCCCGCCCTATAGAGCGGCGGCCAGCCCGGCGCGCGGGGTGGTGACGCGCCGGGCGGGGCGGAGCTCGGAGTGGCGCGTGCGCCTGCGCGGGCTTTCGGGGGCGGTTGCCGGGAGGCGCGCGGCCGTTGGCGGGGCGCGGGGGGCCGCCGGGGGCACGCGCCCACGCGCACGTACACACGGACCCGCACACGTGTGTGCGTTGGTGGGCGCACGCATGTACACACGCATGTACACACGCATAGAGACCGGCGTGCCAGGGGACGTACACATCAACACACGTGTGCAGGGGCGTACATGTCCATATGCGGGGCTTGTATGCTGATGTGTACAGGTGTGTGCACGTGCGTGTGTTGCGCGTGTGCCGATGCACGTGCGTGCACATTGATACCCAACACGCGCCCACGCACGCGTGTGCGCGCATACGTACACCTTCGCATGCACACAAACACACACCCCTCGCCCTGCCCACGCGTGCCCAGCTGCAGCCAGGCGAGCGTGCGGCCGTCGAGGTGGGAGCGCGCAGCCCAGGGGCGGTGGCATAGTGAGGGCCCATGGCTGCTGCGGCCAGGAGAGCGGCCACCACCGCTTCCTTGCCCCTTGGGGAGGTCCCCGCTGAGCCCCGCCACTGCCGAGCCCTGTGGCAGTGCAGGGCCTGTCCAGCAGGCCCCATGGCAGCCCGCCCGGGGTTTATCAAGTTTAAGCCGGGCCGGGTGCCAGGGCTGGCCGGCCGGTGGGAGCGAGCGCAGGCAGGGGAACAGCCAGTGACCTCTAGAGCAGAGCCTGCGCCGGGGCTGTGTTGGGCTCCTCAGTGGGCGAGGGAGGAGAGGACGGGGAGAGCCTTGGCGTTGTGGCCTGCGAGGTGGGCAGAGGGCCGCCATGGTGTGAATTTAGACCACCAAACACCCGATGATCTTCAAACCCAAAACTCTGGCGGACACAGAGAGCAGAACTGGCTGGCGGGGCTGAGAGGGTCGGGGAGCAGCAAGGCCTGCGTGTGTGGCCCTGAGGGTGGGCAAGAAACCCACTGGCACTGCACAGCTCTGCCTGCTGCCTGGCTCGCTCGTCTGCCCCTACAAATAATTTTTCTGTTGCCTCTCAGATAATTTATTTTCTTTCTCTCCCTTACTTACACTCAGACACACGCGTTGCAAGTATGCATTTTAAGGGATTTCAAAAACATAGGTATAATTTCCATTTTGGCAGGTCAATGTTGAAAGCGGGTTGATCAAGAAATTTCAGAATTGGGCAATGCGAGCAAACTTTGACTTTTTGGGATGTTGACTTTTTTTTAGGCACTGAACATGTGGAGCTGCAAGCATAGAAGGAGGAGGAAGGAGTAAGTAGAAAGGAAAAAGGAAAACAGATCTGAATCTTTTTTACATTATCCTTCTATTAAAAGGGAATTAAATGGAGGTGATTCTACCCTGGCAGAAAGCATACTTTTTTTTTTTTTTCAAAAGTATAATCTAGATGCATGAGAAATTCTTAAAATTTTGAATAAGCTGTTAAAACCATAAATATAAATTCTCAAAAGCATGATACTGAAGTCATGTATTTGTTCTGGGCCAGGAAATGTGTGTTCAAGATCTTTAAGAAGACATGGGTACATTACAGTTTTTCTCCCAATTTTGGAAAACCTAACATAAATGTTACAGGGTAATAGCTGGTAAGACCAGTGGACTTAAACTACATCATTACAAATCAGTGCAGAGTCCTGGTACTCACAAAGAATATGGTGGGCAGATGTATAATTGAAATAGTAAGACCGAATGAGGTACCCTTGTACTTCAGTGTGGTCTGAAAGCAGGGTACATTGCTGTGCTCAGATGGACATCGGTATTCATCTAAAAATAATCACTGAAATGAGCACAGACTCCTGCATCTGAAGGACCTCTCCCACACAGTAGCAAAACCTGCCAACTTTGATGTATTAAAATTTTAGATTCGGGGCAAAGTTTATTTTGCCATGAGCTTTCCTGTTAGATCAGAAAGAGTAATATTGAGAAAACTAGATCTGGCAGATGCACTCTCCTGCTGTTTTTCCCTTGCTCTGTTGCAGAGCCCACATGTCCAGCCCTTATCTCCAGCTTGACTATAAGGATGCTATGGGGAGGCATGTCACAGGCTATAGTCCAAGTAAGCAACATCTGCTCTCCTCTTGCCTACAGAGACAGTCTTCTCATCACAGAATTGCTCAGGCTGGTCAGGCATAATTTGCTTTTAGTAAATCCATGCTGGCTGTTCCCAGTCTCCTTCTTGCTCTTAGTGAGTCTGGAAATAACCTCCCAGAGTTTCAGGTAAAGCTGATCACCCATAAGTTCCCCAGATCCTCCTTGCCTCCAGCCCTTGGGGACCTCCCATAAACACCACGATCACTCAGAGATGACAGAAGGTGGCCTCACAATGACATTGGCCAGCTCTCATCTGATCCCATGAGCTTACTTATGTCCAGTTTATCTAAGTAGTCCATAACTTCATCCTCCTCTTCTGTGAGCAGCATCTTTCTCCCTCAAGCTTTGCTACTACCCATAGGGATCTGCGAACCCCAAGACCATACCTTGCCAGTAGTGACAGCGCTGACAGTCTTTTCTGTGTCCTGTGTTACTAGGTGCTCTACCCCATTAAGCAGCAACACCGCAATTTCCTTAGTCCTCCTTTTGCTCCTGATGTACTTGCAAATGCTCTTATTGTCCTTCACATCCCTCACCAGTTTAAACTCCAGCCTAGTTTTGGCCTTCACAATTTTATCCCTACATGCTTTGATGATGCTCCTAAAGATCTTCCTGAAATATATCCCAGTCAATCATTGCGTCGAAGCTGTCCCCATAACTTTTATCAGGACATTTGGTCATCTTCTTGCATGCTTACAGCAGGAAGGACCAGAACTGCTCAAAATATCTAAGATAGGGACATCATGGATTTATACGATGATGGTCTTTTTCCCCCTCTTTCTTTCTAAATAGTAGCTGATATTTGGCTCAGAGTTGGATTTTTTGGCCCTTGCAGAGAATCAAATGCATTTTTTTTTTTTCCATGGAACTATTGATTTCAGTCCTGGGATCTTGTCCCTGGGTAGTGATGGGCAGCTCATGGCCCATCACTACTCTGGGGTAATATTGCTTAGATAGTTCACGGGTTTTCCTCTGAAGAAACCAAAGGAGTTGTGAGGAAGAGGCAGATGATAGAAGACCGAGGAAATGTGCAGAATGGATCCAACTGATGTGGATGCTGTGGTTTGTGTATTGCACTGGCTGGATACAGAGGTATGGGAAGGACTTCTCTGAATGGGACACACGTATGAAAAGACTCAGCCTTCCTTTTGTTTTGAGGAGGTGTGGGACAAATCACATTGGCTGTGATCATGCAAGGAATGATATGTTAAGGAGTATACCCAGAGCAAATTGCTCTATAGCAGAGTTACACGGATGACCAAGCTGCATGATGGATTTTACTTTGATTCTGCTAGGGATAAATTGCTATTTTTGGGGAAGTACTAAATCTCTTTTAGGTTTTATATCATGTATTTGCAACTTTTTTTTTACACTGAAGTAGCTTGTCTTGCCATAGATGAATTATGGCCATTGGTGTGCCCAAGTTGTTTCTGTTACAAAGGGGATAATTGTACTTTCCTGCCTCATTTAAGTATGTTGCATATTCTGAAGTGCTCAGATATTAGGGGACAGAAATGCTTTTGCTGCCTTGAGTGCTTTCAGTTACTTTACGCTGGTACAGCCAGCTGCTGGAAAGCAACTGGATCTGCCCAGCTGAGCTGACTCTGAATTTGGAGAAATCTGATTGGAATTCCCAGTGGAAAAGCCACCACTCCCTCCCTGCTTCCTCACTAATCCCTGCTGCAGCTCTAGTGCCTGGGTGTGGACCGCAGCTGAGGAGAACAAGTGGTTAGGCTGCATTTTGCAGCGATCCCCTTCACTGAGCAGGCTCCAATGGGGTGCACCAATTACGTGACTGAAGCAATGCTCGGTAAAAAAGTAAAAATCAACAATTATAGCTAATAACCTGGTTGCTACGTAGAAGCCCTGCAGAAAATCTAATCTTAGCATCTGAACATTTGGAAACAAGTGTCTTTTTTTTTTTAACTGCTGAAGGGGAACAAATACAACTTGCCTGGTACACAGGTTGTATGGAATAGGCAGCGGTTTCCAGCGGGAGGAAAAGGACATTAAAAATAGAATCCAAAGCCTCATTCACCATTTACTTGTGATGCTGGACAAATGCCATCGTGAACCAAGTCTGCTGCATATTAATTTCAGTAGATGTTTATGTCTCACTTCAGGGCTTTGTAGAAAATAGTTTCCTCTGGAGATGTCTTCGTAAACACACACAGAACGCTGCATGTGTTCTGTTCTCATTGCATGTGAAAACCCTGGTATAAATGGCATGATAATACTTTTTTTTTTTTTTGTGTTGATTTCAAATAACCATGTGAGTGAAAATTAGATTGTGAAGCTCTGTGAGTTAACCCTGTAGATGGTAGGCATCTTTTTGTGGCAATCTACCTTAGTTAATCCTCTTTAGACAGAAGGAGTACACTGAAGTGTTATGAGTCTTTGGGAGCAAAGCCAAGTGCTTCAGCTTGTTGATAGCTGAAGCCTTTATGCCTTCCTTTGCAGATAAAAAGATAATGGAGGGGAAAAGATCAGCAATATAATGAAATACTGAGGTTCTGAGTTACAGCCTAGTCTGGGCAATAAAAAATCCCTGTAGTGACTGAGTGATGATGATGAACTGTGGTGGTCTGTCCTCTCATTTGTTCCTCGCTTTTTCTCTGGTAGAAATCTGGAGGTGGGGATAACACTCTTGACTCAGATCTCCTAATTTTCAGTGCAGACAGGGGGACTTGAACTCTTAAGACTGTCTATAGGGGACTGCAAGTCATTTGGCTTAATACAGTGTAATCCTTATCTTAAGCAGGCGGTGAAGCTAAGACAGTCTTAGCTTCATGGAAGCTGCATGGCCAGGCCTCGGCAGATGAGCGAGATGCTTTGAGCTTGAGCCCTGGATGTGTGAGAAAGCAGGGCATAACTGCAGTGGGTGTTGCTTCTAACCTTTTCTCCTCTTGTTCCTGTCATGGTGGTGCGGAGTTAACTGATTTAAAGTGGTTAATAATGTTCCCTCAAAATCTTACAACCTATCTGGCCCCTTCTGACCACTCCACCTTTTGCCACTTACAGTAAGTGTGACCCTCCTTATATTGAGAGCTGTGGTAAAACTCTTAGTGGAGTCAGATATGAGTGAAGCAAGTGAAAACAGGGAAATAGGCACTTTGCTTTTCAAAGTCATCTGGAGATGGGCCAGATATGATTCCCTCCATCTCCCATATGTTTTCATGCAGGTGTGTTTTTTTGCCAGTGTTGATTTTTAATATCTGAAACCAATCTTAGCTTGTGTTATTGGTTTGGTGTGTAGGAAAAGCCAAATTGCTGCTCTTTTTATTCACAAGACAGAAGTATTAGTTTGAAAACTACAGAAGTGAAATGCAAGCAGTGCTCAGAAAAGTTTATTTAATTTCTTGACTAAACTCGACATTCGCTTTAGTCAGGTATGCTTCCAATTAACTTAAATCCCCACTGGAGAAGAAAAAGGTGGTGGGTTATCAGTAAACATACTATCGAGTGTAGTTTTCAATATTTCATTCTAGGATCTGAGCTACTTACCTCTGGTTCTCCATTTTAACCTGAAGGACTGAACTTTTCCATGGGCATTTCTGAAGGGCCATGCATGCTTCTGAGTCCTGAAAAGCACACTTGTTCTTCCCTTTCCCCACATGAATAGGTGATCTGGTCGCTTGGTTAAGGTGTGATGTAGAGGTTCGTGTTATCTTGAAGCAGTTCCCGCTTCTGGCCTGAAGAGTGATCTTGATTGACTGTGGGTGTTTCAGTTCCTCTTTGCAAGTCGAGGGAGATTTCCCACTGTATTTTGCTGAAATGAGCCCGTGCGGGGAGAGTCTTGTTTCTCAAATGCTTTGCCTGGCACGGCAGCCTCTGAACAGAAATAGGGTGAAAGGAGAAGCAGCTCATGCGCACCTCTTCATCTCCGAGTCTCATGAACCTTCTTTCCGCCAGCCTTGCTCTTACCTCATCCAGTCATCCTGAGGGAGCAGAATATAGACATTTCTGTTCTTCCCCCTGGGGTGAGGGGTTTGTGCTTTGCTGCAGGTCTCCACGATATTTGCTTTGGTCACCTCTGCAGATGAACTGGAAATGCTCTTTTTTTTTTGGCAATTCTGCGTTCTTTCAGGTTCTGTGCTCCGAGGATGCCAGCACTGCAGGGATTTTCAACCCATTTTTTTTTTCTGCCTTTTTGCTCTCTGCTGTGCTGTATTGTGCACTTTCCGACATTCACAGCCCGGCTCTGTTTCCTGACATGGTGTCTGGTTTCAGAAAGAAGTCTCCAGCAGTTGCTGTAGTTGTGAAAGATGCTTAGGAGCAATGCTTTTGTTTACTCGGAGATTTCATGGGGACATCTTGGTATGTTCTGCAGCATGCAGCACAGCTGAAACTGCCTTGCATCACATAGCTATGCAGGTTTGGGTTAACTGTTGTTTCGGTTGTAAAAGAGGAGCCTGACTGACAGCTGTTTTTTCTGACCACATGCCTACATTATTTTTCCAAGATATATATAGAAGTCTGACTTGCTGAGCAGAGCAAAGTGACTTTCTGCAATTAATGTGACATGCTTAATAATGCTTGGAAGAGTGCAGGCATCTGCATTTATCAACCTGACACGACTGAAAAAAAAATAAAATCTGACAAACAATCCCAGCGCAAACACAGCACATGTTTTTCTAAAACAAGGGACCACACAATGCCAAATTTGTACTACTGCTTTTGAGACGAGACACTCTATTTTTCCAAGAGAAACTTACCTCATGCCAGAAACTAATTTTACCCTTGGGTTATACTACAGGGTGACAAATTCAATTTACAGTTTTTTTTTTTCTCCTTTGGCATTTTAATGTCATAATTGCTTTCCTATTTAAAGAGCTTGTTCCTTGAATACAAAGTATGGTTTGGTTATTAGCACTGCAGCAGCACCTTGGTGAAATCAGGTCCAACCAGATATCCATATTTTTTCCAGTCAATAAATGATTTTTAAAAGGTCATCATGACATAATTGAAAAGTTGAAGGCTCAAGTTATTAGCATACAATATGCAGCTTTTCGCATCCAGTATTTTATACAGCTGCATTAGTACTGCTGTTGTCTGGGGAGGTTTTAATTTGAAAAGGAAGACACTCCCAAGGGATGTCTGCTTGAAGATGAAACCTAATTTAGCTTGAGAAGAAAAAGCACCAGCCACAGCTCCAACCTCTCTTGGCTCAGGTGCTGGAGGATGTTAGAAGAGAAGCCCGGCTCCCCTCCTTTCCTCAGCAGCAATGCTCATTTTACTGTAGCTCTTGCTGCTACAGAGACAGCTATATCAGGTTCAACCTCCTGTAGCTTGTGGGACCTACCCTGCAGTATGTCCTTACCCGAAAGGTAGAATATACAAGTCGTAACCTTTTTTTCACGGGTATATAAACACCAGATGCTTGGCTGGCTGCCCCTTGCAGTATTAAGAGGGGATGGGGGAGAAGAAGGAGAGTTTAAGCTGCCTCACATGCCTTGTCCCAGTGAATTGCCTGGTTTTACTATTAGGTGGAAATTTAATTCCTGTGTTTTGGGTCTTGCTCCCTGCCTTACTTCCAAGGAGCATCAGAGGAGGGGGCAGAAGGACAAGGACAGGGGAGGCATTGATTATTGAAGAGTCTAACTGGAGAGAAGGGAATAAAAATGTTAATTTATTACCCAAGTGGAGATGAACTGTGTTTCAACCCGTTTTTTTTTGTCCTGAGATGACCGCTGTCCCCAGTGTTGAGCTCACCACAGAAGCGTAGAGTTGGGAGATGCCATACAGATATCTGCTGGCGGTTGTCGTTTTGTGCTTGGGGTCCTACCAAAGCATGCTGCAAGCTGCATCTGACCCATGAGCTGAAATGTACTCTGGACTGGTAGTACCCATATTGCAGTAGAGGTCTTCAAGGCCATTATGTGTCCAGCAAATGCATTCAGTAAGTATTTTGTCTGGAAAAGCATTGAACGTCTATCCCATACATGACAATCCGCCACTGCCCAAACATAAATGTACGGTAAGGAGTCTTCTTTGCATTTGTGCTTTTGCTTTCACAGTTTTGCTTTCTTAATTTTACATTTTGTAATATTAGAAAATAATAGATTCTATCTGGCATAGTGAAGAAATACAGATATTTTCACTGAGAAAGTCAAGTTCTACATGACAGAGGAAAATCCAGTTGAAATATGTGGGAGTTTTGCCTGAATAAGTATTGAAAGGTTTGGCCCTTGAGATGGAAATAGACCTTGGAGTTTTACCAAGGTACTTCAGAGCTCCTTGTTCCCATTGCTTTTCTTTTTCAAATATGATGACTGGAGCTGTCTGGATGCAGAACTCATTTGAACTAAAAATAAGTATCTTTTAAAACAGGATCTTCATTCTCTAGTCTCTCAGAAGGTCTGCTCAGGTATGAAGCAGTGTATTGCTTTTGGTGAGGATTTTCTAGGCTGGTGTTTAATCTGTGTGAACTGTGAAATAGTGATTTTACTTCACTTATATGGAAAAGGCCAAGCTTGTGAGCAAATAATTGTGTTGCTAAAGATGGGACAAGCTCGTCTGAAGTAGTTTCTTTACTAATGTGCAGTAATAATTTATTGCAGGCACTTAAAAATAAAAACCAGCTACTTCACATTGTTTAGAGACATTGAAGAAGAAATATAGTGCTCTTCATGCACATGAGAATCAGGTTCAAACAGATACAATAAATGTTAATTGTGACTTCTTGTCAGGTTTTCCTTTGTAAGCCTACAAGTTCCCTGACAGCCTTGCAATTATGGAGAGAAATATTAAAAAAAAAAAATCACAGAGTAGATGTGATTCTGTGCCCAGGGATTATTCTGTAACCTGAAAGGTTGAACTGACACTGCCTTTGAGAAAGGAAGCAGTGAGTGAGTGGCTATATGCTTTTTCACAAGTGACATCTGATTTAAGAGGTACCTCACTTGGAATCCTCACTGTTCTAGAGTTGATATTGAAAATTAATACAATCTCCCACTTCTAAATTGGTCTAAATTGATATCATTACAGACATAAAGGCATTGTAAAGCTGGATGAGCACTCACAAGGCATAATTTCAAGGGTAAGACCCTTATACAATGTAGCTTGTATGACGGCGGACATCTGCCTGTTCTTGGTTTCTTGTTCTTACTGTATGAGTAAGACTGGGTGCTTGTCTGTTATTTAGGACTTCTTATCTGTAATGACCATAAAGGAGGTGAAAAGGTACAGTAAATTTTAAATTGGTGTGCTATTGAAGCCAAAGTCATAAGAATTTAATCTTTGAGACTCAATCACCAGTGCGAACTTCTGTATTGGAACAGGAAGTTTTCCTTCAGGGCACAACTTACCCTTTCCATCTTGGAGTGAACAGCTGGAAATTGCTGAAGTCTATCCCTCAGAATGAGGGGAAATGTGATAAGATGCATTGTGTAGGATGGGGCTTTATCTTTCATTAAAATATCCACACTGATGTTTCTAAGACTGGCATGTTATGCTCCAGAAGGAACATCTTTCCGTTATCATCTTACAATTTTGGTTAATTCCATGCTTACAGGCACTGTTCTGCTCTCTGCTGTTCAGTTAAACAAATGAGCTCCTAATGTAGCAAGTAGCCCTCGCTGCTTTTTTTTTTTTCCCTTCTCCATAAAAATATTCCTACTGAACATGAAAGCAAGATTTACACAAGAAAATCTTTGCCCTGAGAGTGAATACTGCGGTTTGATTTCTCTGCCAAGACTCCAGGCTTCTCAAAAGCTTAGTTATAAGCGTGTAGGATCCTCAGCTAAGAGTTGTATAGCATAGTAAGTGCTTGCAATCACCTATGAACTGGAATTAGAGTTGTAGAGCAATTTCTAATGCTATAATGCTTGTAATGCTGGAAATAATACTTTCATACAGTGTATCGTAAGTGTTTCATATGCTTAATTACTAATTAAGACATAACTAGCCAAAACACTATCTGTCATGCCTAAATCATCTTCTTTTTTTTTTTTTTCCAGAAGAAAGTGATGCCAAATCTGTAAAATCATGAACTGAAAGTAGTTGAAAATAATACCAAAATTAGTGTTAAAATAGTCAGGACTAGATAAGAGCTCTGAAATGTAACATTAACTGAAGTTCTGATCCTCGGTCTTACTGTGGCAATAGGCAAATATTTGGTTAAGGAGTACCTAAGGAATAGCAGGTCTGTACTGCATGTTGAATTTTCCTTAGAAAAAGAAAACACTTCTTATGCTGTCCCATCACAGACACAGAGGGCATGCAACCTTTGTCTTCCTCCTACAGACACATGTGTTTATGGTGAGGGAGCACTGGAGAGGCCATCTCACAGAGTGACGCCCACTGGTGACTCCTTTGTGCTTATATTTCAGTTTCCACTCTCTTAAATTAAAAATAAAATATACTTAGCACAAGAGAAGCCCACTTTCCATGCTGTTTATGCCTCAGACTACATGCAATTCATGTGAATGATGGAATATTCAAACTGCAAAGTCTTTCACATTACATTTACATTAAACAACATCCTAGGCCATGTCTTCCCTGACCTGCTTGAGCAAATAATTCTTTTTTTTGTGCGGAAATCATGATTTGTCTCATTTTCAAGTGTCTGTTGCTAGCAGTGGTTGGGCTAGAAAGGATTTTGTTTTCCTTAGCTTTTCTGTTTGTATTTATCTGTGTGTGTGTGTGCGTGTGCATGTTGATGCTTGAGAAGACAAGGCAAACATATGATAAAGGCTAACATTTGAAAAGGTTGTTTGGGAGTTTAAAACCTACTTATATTGGGATATCATACACCTATGACAAAGACAATTTTTCTTACCCTGATAAAGAATTTTTAGCAAAACAACAGTGGCCTATTTTTAATTAAGAAAAAAAAAGTTGCATGGTTTGAATGATTCCACATATTGTTAATATAATATGGGGATAAATTGAATAAATTGCTAATTGTTTGTATAGAGACATTGTAAATCTAAGCCCCCTATGTGATGTAGATTCTACATCAGTGGTTATCACTGTGTAGTCTGCAGGTTTACAATTTCTTTTATTTACCATATGAGGAAGACTCGATGTTTGAAAATATGTGTGATGTTGTTAGCTTCATGGCTGTGAAAATGTTTTCAGTCAAGGCAGCATAGATAAAAGGGCAGCAGGGAAAGCATCAGGGAGGGATGTGTTTGCTCCATGGATGCTGGCAGAAACTGATTATTGAAACAGACTTGCTCCCTGGAAATTTATGCCACATTCTGGTAGCTGGAAAGCATGATGATTACTGTAAGGTTGTCTGTGAAAACCTAAATTTTATCTGTAGATAAAGCAATTCTAAGGTACTGTATGCACTGCTATCACAATACTAAGTTCTCACCTGCTTGGGAAAGTAATGTGAGAGGCTTTGGACAGCCCCTGTTGTTCACAGGGAAGGTCATACGGGGCAGATTTTGCAGGTTCAGACCTATGTGCCCTTCTTTGCAAGAAGAGGGATTGTAGTGTGGGGAAACTTTGCTGTAGACCCAAATTCTCTTTCAACTGTCTCATGATTTGAGTTCTGAAACCTGATTTTTCATATGTAAATTCATGAATGCAATTAAAATGATCTTCGGTAGAGTTCCTTATGATGGTCTTATAACGTTGTATTTTCTCCGTACTCAGTGGAAGTCATCTCAGGTGTCCATCTCAGCTGGAATTTTGGCTTCCATTTATATTGTAGGAATACGGTTAAAATCAATATGCTGGTTAATTTTATTACTTTGTTCTTTTATTTGATGCACCTATATACCACTTCCAGGTACATTTACACTTAACACAGATATAAACTGAGCAGCAAAGTTCACCAGCACAACATGTAAGCAAGTATGAACTAAAGGTCTAAAATACCCCTCAAGCTGTCTGGTCTTCTCAATAACACTCTGGAACTGGTCTGGTTAAACAACTAATTATTTTCAAAGCATCCTCTGAAGTTCATTAAGCTTGGTCTTTGCCAGGGAAAGGGACTTTGAGTGGTATATCCTCTGATGCATGAGACATCTATCCGGGCAACCATGAGGATACCTGCACCCTGACAGCACGTTAGAGAGAGAGCCAGCATGCATCACTCCTCCCTCACTGCCTGCTTTGGTTTCCACTGGAAAAGAACCTCTAAGAAACTCAAGGAAGAATCCGTGGTGGCCTTCATCAGTCCACTCATCTGGACGTTGAGGGACTGAGACTTTGGGAGACAGTGCAGAAGACATTGCATTTGCCCCATAGAGCATGTGTAGCATCAGAGTCCTCCAGCTGATGAATTACCAGGCTAAAAATGCCCAGGGCTAGATTTGGGCCGGAGAACTGAATTTGGGAGCCAATGGAGCTTACGCAACATGGGAGTCCTGTGGCCCCAGGGGACAAACCTGGATGTGCAGCTGCCTGAGATCTGAGTTAAGCACAGAGTAACAGCACCTGGGGAATTGTAGCAAAGTCCACACCTCCAAGAGAAGCTTCTTACTCCTTAGCCGACTGGACAGGCAGAAACAGTCCTGGCTGCGGCTGTTAGCAGTTGTATCCCTAAACAATGTGGGGTTCAAGCAGGAGACTTTATATCTGGGGGTCAAATTCTTGAAGGAATCTAAAACGGCCCCTCATGTCTTCTGTACTGGGCAACAGACGAGTCATCCTCACCACAGGGAGTTACATATCGAGCAGGGATGGTATTTTGCAGTGCATTCAGTACTGACCTAATAGCTTTCTTACTGGTGTCAAGCAGAGCAGAAGCGGGCCAGAGCTAACCAATTATTGCAACTGTTTAAGTAAATGGGCACAGGTGACATCTCGTATGTGAGGCTTGCAGGAAGTCCGAAGACATTGGGGTGGATGTCTGAGCCACAGGGAAGGGGGTCACAGAGAAAGAGTTTCCTTCTCAGCTCTCCTGGCTTTTGTTCTCAAAGATTTAAAACAGGTTTTGCCTGGATAAACCAAGTGACTTTTCCCAGCTCCGTCATTTAAGTCTATGGTGCCCAAAGTGAATGGCCTTTAACATTAGTCCTTAAATCTTTTAATGTAGTGATTAAACATGACAGGGATTAAGTCCCTGTCCAATAGCAGCTCACCTGGGTGCGTTGTTGGTTAGATGCAAAGCACAAAGCCAAATGCTCTTAAGCACCCAAGCATACTACTCTTTCAAAACGTAGCAAGCCCCATCATGTCTTGTGACTGGGAAGCATTTCCTCTTTACTGAAGATAGCGTAGAACCAAAAGCTAATAAAAAGTCTTCCAGAGCTAAAAAATAGATTGCGGACAAAGGTTAGAATAGAAATTGAAGGCTTTTATAGTAAGTATTTTTAAATATATATGTGGTATTGTTTAGATATATTTAATAGGTACCTAGTCTAATGGAAAAAGAGCTTACAAATTCATAATTTCCTCAAGTATCCAGGCGAGAGACTAAATTATGCATACAAGGCAAATCAAATAGAGTTTGACAGAAAAGCCATTAACTAATAAAAACATTCTTCTGCTTGCCAAGTCACCTAAAAATCTCCCAGGAAATGTCGGAAAGAAGGTGCCTGTGTGAGCTGTGGAGCCTTTAATTATATTAGCACGTATATTTATTCTTGCAGGGTTTTTTTCCTCAGTATGTTTTTTTCCTCCTCATCATTTTATGTGGGTCTTAAGGTTAACATACAGTTCATGCATGATTTAAACCCTGTTCTGGAGACAACGTCCTTTGTCTCCTCATTGGCCTTTTCCTGTGATGCTAATTACTATAGCAACTGAGGGCTTCACATGGCTTTATTTTCATAACATCTCAAAGAGATAAGTAGGTAGCATTACTGTGCTTTACAGATTAGCAATAGAAAGTTTGAGGTAAAAAATGAAGTAAGTTTATTAATTTATTGAGGGAAAGTGCCATTTCAAGAAAATGATATTGTCCATTGACATGTTTTGCTTTCATCTGGAAACCCCTCCAGGAAGTGTGACAGTGTCACTCTGGAAGTGTGATGCTTTTGTTTTTTTCCTCCAGAAAAAGAAAACAGTTTTCCTTCCACCTGCTTGAATTTAAGATGGACACATTTGGGTTTTTTTGCACTGGGTCCAAATATTTAATTTTAAATCTCTTATCTTAAAAAATGTAAACTCCATCAGTGGAACAGAGTCCGTGGTGGATTGTGTGTCCTAATGTGTATTCTCTGTGCAGGGGTTACATGATGTAACTGCTGTGGCAGATGGAATCAAGATTGGGAGCCTGGGTTTCTAAAAAGCAAAGAAAACACATGGATTTATCACACCGTTGATACCTGCGGACATGCCAACAGCCAGGACAAAAATGTGAGTTTCCCTGCAGGACCGGTGCCGGGTACGCAACAGAGAAGGTGGCAGAGACCAGCTGACAGCTGCCCCGTGCAGGGTGGCTGAGGCTTTTGGGAGAGCTGGGATGCTTTGTCAGAAACTTTCATAGGCATTTCCAGACAGAAAACAAAAAAAGAAAACCTCAGTGTCTCTCAAGTCCCAAGCATAGAAGCTTTTGCTTTAATCTTCCTACTTTTTCTTTGCACGCTGCTTTGCACCTCTTGCTCTCTCCTGATGCCACGTGCTCGCCTTTCTCTGCATTCCTGGTTCTCCCCAGGCTTCTGTGCTTCTTGTATCATGTTTTATTTATACATCGCTCTTCCTCCTGCCTTGCTGAACACCAGTACCGGCTTTGCTCTTGCGTGCTCTCACTACCCAGCCAGTCCCAGTTTTCCCTTTCTACTCCCCTGCGTGTTATTTTCCTCATGATCTTGCCAGCCCCCAAACCTGTGTGTCCCCCATTTCCCCCTGATCTTCTTTGCCTTTCCCCGCTCCAGCTGCTGGTCCTCATCCACTCCCTGCCTCCCCCAAGCCCTGCAAACTATGCTGATCCCCATCCACTCCACAGCTGAATAGGACATCTTCTTAAACGGTGCTTGGATGGCGTGTTGCTCTTCCTTTTCAGCTGATGCTTGGCTTAAAGCATCCGAGGGCTGCCCTGTTCCTCCAGGGTGGCCCTGTTATTGCCGGCTTCTCTCCGGGGTTTGCTTTTCCCGTCTCCTCTGATGGAGCAAGAGTTAGCACAGAGCGTGGCAGCTGGACACAGCCAAAGTCCTTTGCATGCCTGCGCGACCCGGCTGCCGGCACCTGCCTCCTTCACTCTCCCTGACCCAGTGCCCTCCACGCATGGGGCTGCCTCCTCTCTCAGGCAGAAAGGCAGCCAGTGTGAGATGGGTACTCTTTCAACCCTCCTCTCTTTTTTTTTTTGATACACAGCGGTGTGATCTGGCTAGGATTTTGTGGGGAGGAGGAAAGGATGCTCTGGCCCTTCACAAAATCCCTTTGCACGAGCTGCTGCTGGAGGGAAGCTGCCCTCTGACTGGGAGAGATTTATCTACACAGGAGATTATTTGAAGCAATGTGTGCAAGCAGGGGTGCTCAGAGCAGTCTTCCAGCTTAGCTGCTGCCTAACTTTAATTTCAATGTTGTCCAAAGAGGGCTGAAGAAACGGGGAGCTGGTGCATAAACTGAGGACAAAGCACAATGAAACCAAAAAGGCTGCACTGTAATGAGGAAAGACACCACCTACAAGGAACTGTAGTCTGTGCTTACTGCTGGACATATCTGTGCCTTATTTTTGGAAACTGTTCATCTGTATGGGTAGTACAGCTGAGTTAAATTTAAGGAAACAAAGACGTTGCCCAAAGGTATTCTCCATCCCAGCAAAGGAAATAAAAATATAAAACATATGAAGCAATCTGATTTTTAACAATGGTTTAAAAAAAAAAAAAAAAAAGCTTTTATCGTGTATTTAAAGAGGTTCAAGGACAGCAAAAATCACTGGCGTGATTTAGCTGTATCCAGAGAGCTGATGCAATCCGTATCAGTAGGGAATTGCTTAACGCATCTGGGCAGGGTTCCTGCTGGTGGCGTCTGCTGGATGTTTTTGCGATGTAATAGGCAATCTGTGGCTGTTTTGGGGCCCCCACTCTCTATTCACTTTGAGCCTGGCATTTCTGTTTCCCTTGTTTGCTGATGGTCACCAGCAAACAAGGGAAATAGACTGTGAGGCTGGACTGTCTCCCCAAATGACCATGCACTTTTGAGCCCAAGGTGCCTCAAACCACCAGAAAGGACAGGTAGAAATGGAGGCCTTTCTGGTAGCTTCAGTTGGTGTATGTTGCTATTATTTGTATTTCTTTGGGCTGAGAGGCTCCCAAAAGAGGATTTAAGACTGCACTGAGTTTCCCAGGCAAAATAATAATAATAATAAGCATTGAAGTTAAAAGTGTCTGTGTCACAGCCTCCGCAGAGAGAAGCAGGAGGTGAGGACAGCAGGTGCCTTGAACACTGTCACAATGATGGTCATTGAGGTAAGCAAAGGTCCCAGGAAGCCTACAAGCTTATAAAAACCCTTTTCAGCTAAAATAAATCACTGCAGCTCTCCTCTCACAGCTGACCAGGGATTTACTCAGTTTACACTCAGCTTAGGATCCTCTCAAAGCGCTTATAGCCTCTTCTGAACTCCTCCGTACCAATAATTCCTGTTTCCTGCTGACTGTCCATATGGTCCAAAAATAATTTTTATCTTTATGCTTTTAAATATTGCTGTTGCTGAGGGGAAATCCCCGCTCTTGACTCCTCAGCTTTCTCTTTGCTGCTCTCCCCCTCACCGGTGAGGATTAGGCTTGACTGCAGCTGACTTTGCTGTCTCACTATCTGCAACGGAGTGCCAAGTGTTATACAGTGACGCAGCGGCTTTTCCCCCATTCCCTCCATTTCTCCTGGCTGCCACCGCTCCCTCAAAGCCCCAGGGCTGCAGTTTCTGCCCAGTACAAGGAGGTGATAAGGCTTTGAAATTTTCATAGAATCATAGAACAGTTTGGGTTGGAAGGGAGCTTTAAAGGCCATCTAGTTCAACCCCCCTGCAAGGAGCAGGGACATCTCCAACTGGATCAGGTTGCTCAGAGCCCCCGTCCTATTTTTGCTGGGGGCTGTCTTGCGGCAACGGGTCTGAAGGGTGCAGTGAGGTGAAGGAGCAGGTGAGGGGCCAAGGGGCCAGCCGAAGGCTCCTGCGTGGACGATGCCAGGCTCGCCTTGTTTCCCTCTGAGTTTTGAGCTGGCAGTACATCCTGCTGGGTCTGACCCCGCGTCTAGGCTGGCTTCTATCGCACTGGGAAGCTCGAGGCTTTCTCTTTATTTATTTATTATTTATTTAACCATTTTAACCAGTTCTGTAGGAACAGAGCTGTAAGATTTTCCTCAGTTTTTAAAGGGTGTGGACCTTCTTGTTCAGAGCTGAATTCTCTGTTGTCAAAATATGTACGTAACCCTGAGATCCCAAAAGCCTGCTTCAGGATCTGTGAACGGACTCCACATGATTCTCTTACAAACTACCACTTTAAAGCACTTCTCTTTCTTCTGCTGGGTCTTAGTGAAACTGACTGAGACTGAGACATGAGCCAACTCAGTGTTTGCTAATATTCTGCATTAGTAAAACAATACAAAACCACCGTTGTTGGTTTTTTTTGGTTTTTTTTTTTTTGTGGGAGGAAGGAAACCATTATGAGAAATATGTAAGGGTGCATATCCATGCATGCATGTGTACACATGTGCTAGTTTTGATTCAGAAGTAGAACTGATGGCAGCTAACATTGACACAGTGAAAACACATTTTTGACTCCTGTCAGGCTTTTTCATGAGCCTAAAGCACTGTCGCATGACTTTACTGGTTGTTGATTTTCAAAAATGCAATGAAGTTATTATCCCATTGAAATTGCTATGAGTTTTGATGGATACGAGCTATTAAGACAGTGAATAAAAACTAAAATGTATGGCTTTTCTCTTGCCTATTTCAAATATGGTGTTTTATTATTATTGTTGTCATTCTTGCTGCCAGTTTGCGGTGCTGATGCTAAATTTCAATATTTTTGAAGACTCTCCTGGAAAAAAAACAAAATAAAAAGAATCCTGCATTAGCATGGATGACTCACATTCCACTCTAATTGGTACATTATAATTTTCCCTCTTCTTATTTTCCTTCTGGTTTTCAAAAGTACTTTTTAGTTTCTCCAAAGCACTTTGTAAATTTACATTCTGGCTTAGCTGGTCTATTTTTTATTACAGAAAAGTCAAGTCAAGTTGGCCTGGCAAAGCAAATTAATTTCCTTCAAATGAGATGGGTTTCACTGAAGTCTTAGTTCCCAAGTTCCACAGTCACGTAACTGCTGAGCTGCGTTTATTTACACAGATGCAAAGCTGTCCAGCTGGAGGAGTTGTTACTTGTAAAGGCATGGGTAGGGAACAAAGGGTTTTTTTTCCCCCTGCATTACCCGTATATCCAAGGCCAACTCCAGGTCTTTGGGTGGGGTGCCTGCAGGGCAAGCAAAGGATGAGCAGTGATGGAAGGGATCTTACCTCTGCTTTTTCTTTCAGGATTCACATGCATGCTCACACTCTGCCACAGTCACTTTAGTCTTCCTTGGATTAAGTTTTTAACTCAAGCTGCCTGAGCTTCAAAAAGCCCAGGAAAGGACATCATCTGGTTACAGGGAGCAGAGATGCAGAACCAAGTGATATCAGAGTACCCGTGCAATTCCAGCTGATGCCATCACAGAGGCTGAGGTTACCAAACTCATCTTGTTTCATTTTTTTTGTTTTAAATTTACACTGTATCCCGCTGGTGTCAGCAGAGAAGCTTGAGCTGGAGATGATCACACAGACAAGCTTGTCCTTTCTGTTTAATTGACTTTCATCACCTGTTCAAAAAGTTTTATATGCTCCAAGATGCTTAAACACTTTTGACTTTACAGCTTTTTTTCACTGAAGTCCTTGTATCTATCTCTGATTGGCTTAAGAAGTCTTAAGCAGATGTAGAAGTGCATTGTGAAAAGTCTGTGAATAAGTATTTCAGCTGGTTAATATTCTCTGCCCAGTGCTGCACAGCAAAATATTTCTGTATGTATTTAAATGCCAACCATTCTAAGCACTGGTTCAAAGTTTACATTGCTTATTGCAAAACCTCATCAACTTTCTGGTAATTATCTATGTACTAGAACAGCTCCTCTATTAAAAAAAAAAAATCAAAGAGCAGATCAGGTTAGTGGTGTTCTCAGCTGTATTTGTTTCTGTCAGTATGTGCTGAGGGACAGAAGGAGAGAGGTGTGTGAAATTCTTCCCAGGCCGTGCTTGGCTATTTTTCTCTGCTGGTCTTCCTGGCTCTCCCCTTTGGCTGTGCTCAGAGGGCGAACTCTTAGGCAGAAAGAAGAAAAATCTCCGAGAGAGTGCATGGCTCTCAAAACAGTACTTTGTCTTTTGTAGGAGAAAGAGCTTGTAGCAGGTAATGATTTACAGGTCTCTAAGGGAAAGGAAAACTACTTAACAGTGAATATTTTTTTTATGCAATGAAATTTCAAGTTACTAAGCAAAAAGAAACGCCAATAGTGCGTGGATAGAGGCATCAAGTTAAACTTTTCACCTGGGCTTTTGGAAAATGCTACCCAAGAAAAAATTAGTTGTGTGAAAACCTGTGTCACACTCAACTGCAAGCAGAGTGACTGCGTAATTGACTGGGCTGGATGGGGATGAGGCCACATTAGAAGATCAGGTGAGAGATGTGGAGTTAAAATAGTGCAAAGATAAGAACCATGGGGCAGAAGCAATGCTGTGAGGAGGAAAATGACTGACTGGAAACTGCCATCTGTACAGACAAAGGAATATCTCTTGTACTTTAAATTCAAGTCATTGCAGACTTCAGAACCTGTGCTACATTGGAAGCAACAGAACATCTCTTAAAACATGCCAAAACAAGGAAGAAGGTGGAACATTTCTGAAATACTGAAACTTGTGTCTGTTTTATAACACCTCATTTCGGCCACAAACCTCTCTTCCTAAGTTGGGCATTTGGCCCGCCTTGAGCCCCTCAATAGCCAGTGGAGTGAGAAGGACTCCTGCTTGGCATCTCCAAAAGTAGTAAAGCATTCCTACTTGTTCATACAATCCCTGAGAGCAACACAGTGGGCCTTACTGAAAACTTGAACACAGAGAATGCTGAAAGAAGTGGGATATGGCGCATATGCCAGAGTTGGCCTTATTTTTCCATTTCATATCTCAAAAAAAAAGCCAAAAAATATTTTGTTTTAGCCAAGTCACTAAGAAAAAATGAAATTAATGTATCTGTTCTTCCAATGTGTTTCAATTATAGCAACAACCCAGGAAAACTGTCAATAAAAGCAATAAATTTAATGAGTTACCATGTGTGATCATACAGGGGTGAAAGAGAGACTGGCTAGGGAAATATAAGGTTTCTTCATTCTTCTTGAGGAGCAAAGACACTATCTCCAGTCTTCACTTGGACAACTGCCATCTCCTGCTGTCCTCAGTGCTTCCCAGGTTACTCACGGCTCTTCTGCTTTGCACAGGCGGTGAAATTTTCTCTCAATGGCTTGTGTCAATTTAATAATCTTTCCTGAAAAGCGCTGTGCTCAGAGCTTCTCTCTGTTTTCCCCTGCTAATTTCCAAATGGGAGCATCACTCTCTGAAAGATTGGCTGCTTAGGAACTGAGTTGAACTGTGGGGCTGGTTTTTATTTTTGCACTTTTGGAAACTCTCTTCTCCCAGCTTTTTCCCATTTGCTGGTGTGGTAGAGCAGGACCTGCTACTCCATAACCCACCACTCCTGCATCTGCTCCAGCATCCTCTCCAGGACAGTGGGAAGTGCCAGGTCCAGCAGTGAAAGTCTGAGAAATGCTGAAGCAAGGTAGTTAAAAAGAATCTCCTGTGAGGGCAAAAAGTTTGCTTTCGCCCACCCTCAGAAACAGCTTTATGTCCTGCAGCTTATGCTGGAAGATAAGCTCCATTAAAAGCAAATCACAGCTTTATTTTTAGCACTTAATATATTATTTTTTATCCATGCACTTTTCCATTCATTTTTAATTTGTGAAACTCCTGGCCTCAGTTGCCTCCAGTGGGAAGGAACTGCACCAGGCAGTCATACACTGTGGGAAAGGATTGCTTTTCACCCTTTGCCTTTCATTTTCAGCAGATGTCCTCCTGCTCATGTACGATGGGGAATGATATGAACAGGACTCACTTTCTTTCGTGCCATTCATTATCTTTTCTCTTCTCTGAAGTGAACAGGTGTGATTTTACTGTTCATCTAGAAGCTTTTTGTGGCTTTAATTATTTTCCTTGTCATTTCTAAACTCATTTCATTTCTGCTTTTTCCTTCTCAAGGTGTACAGAACTGCTCACAATGCACTAAGTTGGGTTAATAAGATGTATTTTCAGTATTGCTTCTCTGTTCCATTCTTTTTCCTTCCTAACTATTACTTTTTTTAAATCACTGCCAGATATCTCTGACAAAATGCCTACAGTGACACCCAAGTGTTTTTCTGACTCTTGACAGTTAAATTTAGAAGCCAGAAGATGTAGTTCACATTCTTCCTTTCAGAAGGCACCACCTTCTGTTTGAAAATGCTGCATTCCTCTGTGATGGCATCTTGCTTTGCTAGTGTCTTATCCAAGCTCCTCTCCTGGTTTGTTTTTGCCTTACACCATTTTCACTCTCCCATTTTTTTATTAATTTTCAAAATTTCTCAGCAAAAAATATTTTGTCACTTGACTGCCCAAGACTGTTTTGTATCTGCATTTTATTCCTCTGCATTCCCAGAGTCTGAGTTTATCTCTACTTGTTACCTTTTAGTATTGTCCATTTTTAAAATACTTAAAATCCAGATCAGATCAAGGCATTACCATAACTTATTAGTGGGTCTGAAAAATCTTTGATTTGATTAGTCTGTACTTGTGGCAAAACCACTTCATCAGCCAGGACAAATCACTACGGTTCACTTGTAAGCACAGACACCGATCAGCTCATTGATCATACAGGCTGCAGAAGGCCATGGTGCAGCAAATAATAATGACTGATAATTTGTGGGCTTTTCTTTTTCACTAGAGATATTGATCTACAAACAAAGAAAACAGCATAGCTCTATATTTCATAATTGCATCAGCCACCACAGGGTCAAACTGGCTGATCAGAAAAGAAGAACATTCCAAGTATTTTTTTAAAATAAAAATGTCTATCTGGGAATTGCTTAAGAAATTCTCATGACCAAAAAGTAGTAACAGATTAAAAAATGTAATTATACATTTTTTAAACATTGGAAAAAAACCAGTTTCTTCTCTTTTTATTGCCAGTTTCTGAGTTGAGGACTCTGTTTCCAAGGCAACATTTGATAACATAACAAACACTGAAGGAAGTACATGAGAGAATTCCCTCTTCTATTTTTGGTGAGTTATGTCCCTCCGTTATTGCTAAGGCAATGAGGAGTATTTTGCACTGAAAAGCGTTTATCATGCGTCTCTGCGTGAGGTACGGAGAGCCTTTGCGGTATGTTTCTTACCTAATGTTTGCCAAGAGATGGAGCTGCGGAGTCAGACACCTCCCAAGCCGGACACCCGTAAATCAGGAATGATATAGTAAAACCCTTGGCAACAAAAGCCAGTAGCCTCTCTTACTGATGCGTGCTACTCTTCCCTTGGTGATGACGGGCTTGAGTTGGGCACTTAGCCAGCTCTGTCCAATCTGTTCCGATTTATTTCATTAAGCCATGGTTCAGAAAAACCAAGAAATAAGATATATTAATCTTGGTGGATCTTGGCCTCTGCTTGGATAACACTATAGAAAATGCTTAACGGGTCCACAGTTGAGCAGTAACACGAGGAAAACGGCTGCTCTCTTGCACTTGCCTTATAATGTCCCTTCCCTACATACACCCCTGTAAAAAAGCTGCTTGTGCTGCATGGCTTACTCAGCAGGTGATTCTCAGGGGCTACCTTCACAATTTAGGTGTTGCTCAAAACCTCATCTCAGTTTCTAGGCACCTACAGTGTGAGACAGAAGGTAGCAAAGAGATTCCTAAACTGCTAGAGACTGGCGTTTATCAATCCACAGTGTCCCTCCCTCTATGGATTTATGGGCTTAGCTCTGGAAACCGTAAACCTGTGTTAGCACAGAGCGAAGCCAAGTATTTTCAGAGCAGACCTCAGGTTCAACTCCAGTTTAATGCAGTGATCTGGTGTCTCTGAGACAGTTCTCATCCACACCACACTCCCATCCTTCCCGTCCCAGCACCCTGGTGGGTGGACATGTCCAGGTTTGTCTGTACCTGCCCGTAACAACCCAGGATTGCCTGGAGCTATTTTGGGATTAGGTACAAGCATACGGGCATGGGGAGCCTGCTGAGCTGATCGGGCTCCCAATCCTACCCAAGCCCTGGAGGATTCTCAGAATAGACCATAGTTCCTGCAAACCAACTCAATCCAGCCTCTGAGTCTTCCCAAGAAGTCTGCCACATCAGTTCTTATGCAAAAAAAGAGCTGGGAAAGGGCAAGAACAGACTTACTCAATTACCCTTTTGCACCTGGGAGCAGTTGGGACATTTCTATATTTTAAAATCTCTGTTCTGCTTCATTTGCTTCATTCAAAATCCTCATGCTTACTGATTTTTTTTTTGGTGAAAACCCACGGGAGTTGGGGGGGGATCATAGGATAAATTTTCCCTCAGTCGTGCTCCTGGGTGAGGGAGGGAGGGAGAGAGGGAGGTGAGTACAGGGAGGTGGGTCTGCCTCTGCCTTTGGCCTGCCGTAGAGACCTCGGCTCTGTGCAAACCAGTTTTGAACCTGCAAAATTTAGCCTGAAAATGTAGCATGGCAACCCCAAGCTCTCTTTTGAGTTTTAGACTACACAGAGTTTGCTGAAATATTTTTTTATCTGACTTCCCAGTGAAAAGCCTGTTTGTAAATCAGTCTGTCATTTGGTGGTTGGGTGGGGAAGGAAATTCCAAAATAGTACTGGAGAGAAATGGACTATTATCCATGCTTGTAGGTGGCAGGTGGCTAGTCAAAATCCATGTGCCTTTTGGCCATGTGTAGATCCAAAATAGCATAACACACCTCATCCCTTGCTGTGGTGTCAAAAGAAAGAAGAATTTGAGATGTTTAAGAGAGAAAAAAAATCTATCTGCTGAAAACCCAACTTCAGATAATAACTTCTTGAAATATCTGTGGTTTTTTTTAAGTGAATGAATTATTATTTTTTAAACCAAAATAACTCCCTTAAACTTAAGGTCTTCTGATAGATGGACTTACAGTCACTGGAGCAGTGACTCCCAGTTTTCATAGCCATGTCCCTGCATCCAGCAAGTCACTGTGGAGCCTGCACTGGACCAACGGGTCTGCTGGCTTGATCACTGGGCTGTGGTTCAGGTGTAATATGCTCGTTCCTCACCTCTGAAGCCCACATCACTGGTTAGAAACCGGTAGCTCTGGTAGCTCACTGAACCTCTGTGCCTCCGCCTCCCTGCATTCATGAATGGAAACATCAGTAATGGATAAACATAATGATGTGTTTTGTCATCGCTTAAAGATGTTCTGCTTTATACAGGTAAGCAACGCTTTCTTACTCTCCCTGGTGTAGAAATGTGCTTACTGACAGGAGTGGGTAAGTGACTCAGTGTGGAGCTCACCAGATTCGACAGAAAGCTCTTAGAAGCTTCCCTTAGCACTGGAGAGATGCCAGTATATTAATGTGCATGTATCAGCTGAGGAAAATACAGCTTGTTTGGTGTTTTTGCTCTGTGAAAGACCTGGGGAAATTTTGTCCTATTTCCTGTGTGTATTTATCTGAGTTTTCAGGGAGCAGGTCCGTGCACTGGAGAGCAGACAAACCACATACATAGGAGCTGAGCTGTGTTTTAATTAAGCAATTGAGAGCAATTTTTTTTTGCACTGTACAGGTAGTTGATATTCTAAATGATGTAATTATGCACACATACTTTGTTTATTAAAGTGTCTCTATTAAAGTGCTATAATTAAGTAACCACATTTTGTTGGAGCAGCTCTATTTCCTCCATTGTAAAACTGCCTTCCCCCACTCTGAAACTTGGCCCAGCAGCCAGTTACCCCCTGAGGCCATGATAGAAATTGCAAATGCCCTGCTCCACTTTAACCGGGAGCTGGATGGGTCTAGCAGTCAAAGCATGCCAACTTTCAACAGAAGAGGTAGGCAATGACCCATGTGCTGGGCGAGGTGTTTTCCAGTGAAACATGTTTCTGATAAAAAATGGTTACTTGAACGCCGAGTGTTTCACAGACACATCTCAGGGTTAATTATCGTTCAGCATCCACAGGTGGGGGTGTCCCAGCTATAGCAAAGCTCAGAGGCAGGCTCACTGTGAACCTGTCATGCTGTGGCAAAGGGGGAAAAAAAAACCAATACTGGCTGATTTGGGAGCTACTCAGCACCAACTAGTAGAGGTGAAATGACTGATGCTAAAAGAATATTTTTTTTTAATATTCTGGTAGGACACAACAGCTGCTGGTGTCCCAGTTTATGACAACTTTCCCATGGAGGAAGGATATGGGAAATACCTGAACACCTGGGATGGATAGTAGCAGGGCATATGGACTAAGATCACTCCTATCTCATGGCTGTTAGGTTATTTATTTTAAAAGCTATTCTGTGTTTCTTTAAAAACACTTCTTTACTTCTTTTTCATTCCAGGTATGTGATTACAGTGGGGATTGTAGTCTACATTGCAAAAAAATCAGTTATCACTGGCTCATATCTAAGGCATCAGAAAATCCTGCTAACTGCATAAAAAAATTACTAAGAACTGTGTAGGCATGGAGACCTAATTCCTGCCTTGGCTTTTTGGAGATTCATTCAGGACAACATGAGTAACATTTTCTGGGGTAATGTGTGTAACAGCAGTTTGCCCTTTGAGTGGCTTGGGGAGAATGTAATAGCTCTGGGAAAATTTGGGTTCGGCTCCATTATTCCCACACGTTGGGGTGAACAGCTTGAAAGACCCACAGGGATTTCCTTTGCTCTCAGATCTTTTTCTCTGACAGTTGTTAACCTTACTGCTCTTAGGTATAAGACTTGTCATAGTGTATGGGCTCCAGTGCAGGGGTCTTTTCATTCACCAGCGTGGGCTGTGTTGGGTTACACATGTCCCACTGTTGCTAACGCCAGGTACTGGAAAAGAGATGTAAAGCCGTACAGCTTCTGGAGCTGTCGTTCATGGTACTTTCCACAAGCAGCACATTCACTTGGAAAAACAATTAAAAAAAAAAAAAGTCGATGCCTTTCTTCTGTGCTCATGGCTCAAGCTGTTCCCTCCGAGACTCCTGCACTGTGTTGATATGGCAACAGGCTGCCAGATTTTACATTAAGAGCAGTGCTGCAGCTCTTCATTCTCACGATTTATGAAATTATTCAAGATATCTGGAGAACTTTCTTCGCTGCTTCCCTTACCTCTCTGGACCTTCAAGGTCAATTCTATTTTTTTTTCCTACAAAGCCGTCAGGTTATTTCCTTTCCTATTGCATTCCCCTCTGGAGCACTCCCTCCAGTGCGACATACACCTGTATGGAGAGGTATAGGCAATGCCTGGCTCTTTTGAATGTATGTTGTAGCTGCTGTTACTGTTATTGCTGTTGTATGATGATGATGTGTGACTTTTTGAGCTCCCAACCTCCAAAATGACCTGAAGGCTCAGCTCTAACGTACTATAGCAATGCTTTAATGGCAGAAAATTGAGGATGCAAGCTTTGTGCCCAGGGCTGTGGCACCAAAGCCTGCAGGAAGGTCAAGAGCAGGCTGGGGCTGGGCTGGAGGGTGGCAGCGGGTGGAGAGACACAAAGTTGGTGCAGCCACTTCTGCACTATCTGGTGGGAGATGCTCCTGGAGCCTGCTGTCGCTCGAAGCCGGGCACAAATAAATATTTATCTGGTGTGGAAGACCATCAGGGGCCAGGGCTGAACTGGACAACTGAGCTGTTTGAGAGCAGAGGTACCCTCAGGGTTGAAACTAGCAATCATGAAGGCCTAGCCCTGCAACTTCTTATGTGCTCAGGGCCTTCGGTGCTGCTGCTCAGGGGTGTGTTGCTGTGCTGCCTATCCCCAGGACTTCTCCCAAGTGTGCTGGAGACTTCCATGAAGACTGAAAACTGCTGTTGTGGTTTAGCCCTGGTCACCACACAATTTCTCACTCACCCTCCCCCTCCCCAGTGGGATGGAGGAGAGAAATTCGGAAGAAAGGAAAACTTGTGGGTTGAGATGAAGACAGTTTACTAGAATAGCAAAGGAAAATTACAATAATAACAAAGTATAAGGATATTAAAATACACAAAATGAACAATACATGATTTCTCACCACCCGATGTCCCAATGATCGATACAGCCCATCCTGAGCAGCGATCACGGAAACAAAACTGAGCAGCAAGCAAAGGAGCAAAAGGGAGCCAGCAAGGTAGAGCGATGCCAGCTAGTGAGAGAGATGTCGTTTCTGCAGGCAACCCCCACTTATATACTGAGCATGATGTTTATGGCATGGAATACTCTTTTTGGCCAGTTTGGGTCAATTATTCTGTCTGTCTTTCTCCCAGCTTCCTGAGCCTGCACATTAGTGAGACCTGGAAAGCCAGACAGTGTCCTTGGTATCATTAGCAACAACTCATATCATCAGGGTGTTTGTCAGCATTCTTCACATATGAAATACAAAACACACCGGCTACTGAGAGGAAAATTAACTCCATCCCTGCCAAAACCAGGACAACTGCCCTGATCTGCCTTCCAGTGACTTCTCAGGAATCATGGAGCTGTGAATATCAACAAACAGGGACACCAGCAAGCAGGTTCTTCTCATTTTCCTCTCCAAGACTGGTGGGTGTTGCATATCTGAGTATTATCTCTTCTTGTGGGATGTCCAGAAAGGCACAGCTGCACCCCTAGTTTGCAGCTGCAGGTCCTGGTAGCATTTGTGAGAGCTCACAGTGGGTCCTTTCTGCTTGAATACATCCATTTTATCATGCTAGTTAGCGCAACTTGGTGTGCAAGAAATATGTGAAAATTCCTTTTTCCTAAAAGAACATAAATGTTTTCGTATAATTGGACAATTTTACAAAATTATTTATTTTACTTTGAGAGATGAGGAAACAAAGTTTGGGAATATAACAGCATCGTCTTGGTTCAGTGAACCAAAGCTTTATGGATATGATTTTTCAGGCTGACTAGTTTTACAGTCCTAGTGGAATTTCTCCTTTTAATTAAAAACAAGCAACTTCCGGAACGTTACATGCATCTTGAATAAGAACTGTTCTCATAACTTGCAAAACTAAATCTGAGATAGTTATCTTTAAGCTTAAATAAGTGATCCACTGCTACAGGAAGTCAACAGAGGGGATAAACCTTTCCACTGTGCCTCTTAAGTGCAATATCCTTGTTCATCTTTTAATTAGTGGTGAAGATAGTTCTTGTGTTGTAGACACCAGCACTTTCCAGTTGATGCCACGCTGAATGAAAAGACTTAAAGCGGAAGAAGGAATTCTAGTCTTAAAAGGCTGCACTGCTTCCTGAGATATTGTTGTCACTCTGATCTTATTATCATTTAGAATAGCAAAGAGTGGGTAGAACAGTTGCTGTTTCCTTGCTGTTGCGATCCCCTATATATTCTCTGTTTTATACCTGTGCTAACACATTGTCTTAGCATGGAAGGAGCTAGGAATTTTTACATTTATTAGCCACACTTCTCAGCTTCATGGTTTTACTGGAGCTAAAACCATGAACTATTTCATGGTTAGCTTCATTCTCACATTTGAAGAACTGGAGCTCACGGGAGCGTGACTCCAGAACCAATTATGAATGACAACATTGCTGAATTTCCTAGTACTATTTGTTACTTTAGTGATATGCTTTTTCTTCAGCATTGTCTAAATAATGATAAAAGTGTATTTTTAAAAACGTGTTGAATATGTTAGCTAAGAAGGTTTAGTATTTAGAGCAGACAGGGATATCTGAACCTTGTATCATTAGTTGCTTGATGTGGAGTCTGGTGTTAAAAATACATCTTCAAGGAAAGACCAGGCTCTAAGTATTGCAATGCAAATGTATTTTTAGAAGATCTTAAATTATTTTTTTTTTAGATTTTTAAAGAGATTGTATCTTCTTTTGTGAGTCATAAAAGTAATATTTCTTGAAAGACACAGTAAAACCATCCATCCAGTCATTAAAAGACACATATTAGTTTCACTAATTGCAAAACTCATAGCAAGTCTTGGAGCTTGCAGTGAGTTATATATCTAAATAGGAGTAAACATATCAAGCTGACTCCTGTTACTGGACTGCAGGGTGAAAAATGGAAAAAGAGGTGGCATATTTTAGCTGTATGCTACTCAAAGTTGACCTTTATTCCCATCACAGAAGGTAAGATTTATTTCCAGTCTTGGATTGATGATCATGTTACACAAGTGTGCCATCTTATACTCTGAACTTCATGGGATTTCCTGAAGGAAAACTTACCCTCATTTGTTTCAAGCTGTTACATTTTAAAAAAGAATGTTTTATTCTGCATCTATTTTATGGCATTGCACTGAGAAAATATAATTCAATTCCTTCTCATTGTTTTGCTGATGAGAGATTGTTAGTGAAATACAAACCATCTTTCTACTGCCAGTGACTGGTTAACAGTTTTAAAAAGGCCTTATCCTGGAAATAGCTGTAATCAAAGACACAGGAATTGCTTTACTTAAAAAGAAATAGTTGCCTCATCTACTAGAAGCGTGATACAATTAATAGACTGAATTTTTCATCTGTGTCACATTGATAGTGAACTCGAAATGTAATCCTCCTGCATTTTGATTTTTTTCTATTTCATTGTAGAAGTGATCACTTGCTATTAATAAGAGGCAAACTCTTGCCATCTATATTTCTAGTTATTGTGAGTTTATATTTCATTACTTCAGTGTGAAAGCACTTTTAAAAGATATTAGTATTTTTTAAGAATATCTGCTTGTTGTTTCTCACTCCTGTCCCAACTGTGTTAAGGATATGTACTAGTCATACCTAGGTGTGATTCTGGAGATATCTCCAGAGTTGGAAAGCCATGAGAACATCCAGACATATTGTATATGGCTGCGCTTGGACACCTGAGTGGGAGTGGAGGAAGAGAAAGGATAACACCTCCATGTTATTTCATTACATACAGATAGCCACAACTTGCGCTCATACATGTGCTTTTGCCTTTAGCTTGGTAATCTTTTTCCCCATGCAGCTCCATTTTACTCTGCATCACAGATTATGAAAGTTGTTGAAAAGCATATAGGCTATTACATGGTTCCCCACCTATGTACTATCTGCTCATGAGTGCTGGAAGTTGAATCCACCAGTTGAACTGCTTGGAGGCAGCAGAAACAAGATGTAGAAACCTGGTCAGAGGGGAATGCTTGATGCTTCCGCTTCTTTCTGATCCTTTGGTGAAACCATGCGATCCTCCCGGCCTAAGGAAAGCAAGAGCCTGCTTATTCTTGGTTGTTCTTTAAAAAAAAATTTTGTCTTCTTAGAAGTTGCTAGAATCAAAGCAAATACCTGAGTATCTGTTATTTCATTTTAGGAAGGAGTCTACCCTGTCTGCTTACTGGGGAGAGCTTGAAGACATAAAGTGGGTATTTGATAGTGGCAGAGAGATCAATGAGGCTTTCCTGTACCTGTCAAATTCAAACAGAACAACCCTTAACAAGGTTCTAAAGTCAGAGATCATAAACTTCCTTCCCTTCCCTTCCCTTCCCTTCCCTTCCCTTCCCTTCCCTTCCCGCACCTTCCCTTCCCTTCCCGCACCTTCCCTTCCCACACCTTCCCTTCCCGCACCTTCCCTTCTGTAAAAGGGTTATCAGGTCTCAGGTGCTGATACCAATGCAGCTCCATGTGCCTCTGGAGTTACGTCAAGAAGAAAATGGATAGTGTTTGCCAACTCCTTTAGTATGTTCTGTGCGTGTTGGCCCCATAGTTTAAGGGGAAAAAAAGCAGCTTGGATGTCAACAGCAGAAGAACTTCATTTTGAAGAAGAGAAGAAAGCCGTCCCAGCTGGGCTGTTCTCTTATGAAAGGAGGCTGCAGAAGCGAGGAGAGGGGGAAAATGAACTTGTTAGTGCAAGAGCCAGGCTTGACTCCATGCCTTGCCATTACCTACCTCGTTTCCCTTTATCCAGTCTGCTCTGACACAGTTAACATTTCCAACAGCAGTTGTTGCAGTGGGAGTAAGTCGCTGTAGGACTGCAGCTCATTATCTCACCTCCCCTTGTGGGAATGATAAAATACCTGTATTTCAGAAGGCTGTAGTGCCGAGTGTAGCACACCGAGAGGCAATGCTGAGGTGCTCGTAGCTGCGAAGACTGAAGCAGCACCTTTGCTACTTGGGCGTGCTGGGAAGCTTTTATTTCGGTGCTTTCAAGGGTTTTTTTTTGCATTATTTACCATGGTGATCCGGGAGAATGCAACACCTTGGGAGCAATGAAGGTGTCACCGGCAGGACTCATGTCAAGCTACTATCAGGGAAAACACTCAAGGGACAAAATATTCTTAGTATAGTGAACTATGGATAAGGAGACTTGGTGTGAGTACAGATAGGGCTCACGAATTTAAAAAAAGCTTTGAGCTTTCACTTCAACCAGCCAGTCTCCCGAGTGCTTATCAGCAGTAGAGTAACTCTGAAATTTAGAGTAGAGAGCGAGCCTGTTTCAGCATATACACTTCTGTTCCTAGTTTCTGGACTTCAAACATGCTGAAGCAGAACATAAAATAGAACATGACCAAGCTGTACTGAATGTTAGACGTAATTGGGGTTCTGCAGATAGCACGGCCGCCTCATGTGAATCCCTGGAGGTCGCTCCTTTCACAACACAGCCTGGAGAGACTGGCCAGGGGTTTCTCTTGAGAGCCTGCTATTATGACAGAGGAGAGGAGAAACATTTAGTCCCTGTTTCACACCATGTTTCAGAAGTGCAGCATTTTACCCTTCCATTTCACTTTCCTCATGATACTGCTTTGGGTTTTCTTCTTGTCCGCAATCAGAGGAGTCTGATTATTCCTTCTGTTTCTCTCTGGTTCTTTGGTGAAGTTACTCCTGCTCTAAGAAGGAGTAAAGCCTGCCATTTCTTACTCTCTCGTCACCAGTTTGCAGTGCTCAGTCTTAATAAAGCTGCTAGAATCAATGGAAACACCAGAATATCTCTTGTTTTAGTGTAAGAAAGAGAGTCAACCCTGCCTAGCTGGTGGGAAAAGCCTGAAAACATGAAGAAGGTGTATATGGTAACAGCACAAAGAGCAAAAAGACTCCCCAGGCTATTCTTTGAAGCGCATTTTTTTGGTGCTAACTTCAAGATTTCAACTGCTTGGCAGTAGTGCTGTTGCCAGTATGCTAAACTTGAATGCACACCCAAACACATGCATCCCTGCACAGTTCTTTGGTGCTCAGTTACTCAGCTTCCTCCTTGGTGCAAGGCTGCTCAGAAATCATTCTTATTGCTTTAAACTGCAGCTTTTGCCAAGCAGATGCATGGTGATTGCTTTGCAGCAAGAGAAGTTAGTCCTGCCTGTGCAAAACCATGTATTTACGGCTGCTTGCTTAACTCCTTCCTTCAGTTGTCTTTTCCTTGCAAGTCTCCATCAGATTTTCCCCTGTGTCAGTGCATGATTGGGAAAAGGGCTTCCTGACACCCCCTATGGCAGCTCCAGCTCTGTGGTCTCAAACAAGCAAGGCTGTGGCTCTGGCTGTCCCATCTTTCCTTCTTAGTGCTGTGAGCTGGGTGTTTACTCTTCTGAGTAAACTGGTGATTCATGTGAATGTGCTCAGCTATGTGGGAAGAATCATAGAGGAGTAATATGAAAATTAAGATTTTTTTTCCAAAGAATCTTTTGCAAGGTTTTACTTTGATTCCTTTGGAAATCTTTGGTTTCCTTCTCCAAATCACAAACAGAAAGCCAGATATTTATTTTTTTTTATTTTTTTTCCCCAGCTAAAAATTATAGTTTCATGTGTAATTTCAGGTGAAAAGCCTCCTGCCTAGTTAAGAAAATAAAAAATGAGCTTTTAGACTGGCCCCTATTTCAGTATTTCTTTCCTTCATGGTCTCTCTCTTCCCCAGTATCTCCAAGGTCTCCCTCTTCCCTCCACCTGTCTGCCTCTCCCAAAGTCCCTCACTTGCTTCCTATCTGCTCCTTCCCAACATTTCTCCCCACCTTGTGGTGTTTGCCTCTTTGCAGACCTTTCTCTGTAGCTTCTCTGAGGATGTTTCTCAGCTTTATTAAGCTATCTCTGAGTCTTTCTTTAGCTTTGGTTTTGATAAACAGACCAAGAAGACAGGTTGTGTTAAGTGATTGTATCTTTAAGTCACAACACTTGGGGGCTACAGTGGGCAGTCATTCAGAGCCACCTTCCCCAGAAGACACTTATTTCTATTTATGCTTTGCCTGTATCCTCTGCAAGACCAGAGCCTGTACCTCATGAGCAACACCCTGTGCAATGAACCCAACCAGCATGGGAGGGAGGTGGACAGCAGCAGGGGGAAAAAGCATTGTTCTTGACACATTACCTATATACGTATCTGGGCAAAGCGTACGCATGCTGTGAAAGACTGTATTCCTCCGGGGCTGGCAGCGGCATGCTGCCCGAGTCCTCTGCTGAGGAGCCCGTGGGGGATTGCCTGCTGCTTCATCCTTGGTGTCAGGGAGCATCTGCCACTCGCTTCAGCCCCCGGGGACCAGGGGATGTCATCCGTCTTCGGCCAGGGTACTGAGCATGAGCATGCTCAGGTGTGGGAGGGAGCCACAGGGTGGCAATTGCCTGTGTGGCACACGCACACAATCTGCTGTCGCTTCTTTTCCTGCTCCTGCGATTTATGGTCCAGCGAGTGGCTCCAGCTTCACGCCCTGAGTTTTGTAAGGCATGATTTGATTTTGTGGAGGGAAGTATATAAATTACTTGCTGAGTTATGCACTTGGTAAGGGTTTTTCTTCTTTCTGAGCAGTGTATTTATTTTGGACAGCGTTTCCTTGGGCAGCAGGCACAAGCAGAAGAGGGAAAGAAACCTGATTCCTGGAAATATTTTAATAGGCTGATTTTAGCAGGGCTCTCAGGGAGGAGAGGCTGAGGCGTAGGAGCTCCAGGTCGGAAATCCCTGCTGGAGTCGTGATGGGGGAACCAAGCCTCGGCATGGGAGGACAGGGAGTGTGGGGAGACGAAGGGCTGGACAATGGTGCAATTGTGGTGGGAGCAAGACATCTTGAGCTGAGGGCAAATTTGGGCTCAGCTGCTGATGCCACGTGTGTTCCTGCAGCGAAGCAAGTTCAGGTGCACGGCATTTTCTTCTTCCTCCTGCTGAAGGTGAATGCCTCTTGCATCACTGTATTTCTGTGCCCAAAGGAGCAACCCAGTTTGGTGAGCAGCCCAGTCTTCCCGCTGCAGGATGTGCTTTGGCTCAAGCCATAAGCGATTCTCTTTTTTAAAGTTACATAATGGTCAGCATAAGCTGATACTGTTAAATTGCAATAGCTCTTGCATTATCAATAACAGGGGAAACCTGGGTCTGAACAGTTAAATGATGTGTACAAGGTGTAACTCTGGTGCCTAGTGCTGGGCTCGCACCCGCACGCCTCTGTCCTTTGGAAATAAAAGGGAAACTGGGAAACAGAGCTCTTGCAAAATCACCTAACCAGTGCCGTACAGTCAGGGAGCTTCTGGCCATAATGAAGGTCCTATATGGTGTCTGGAGCCTGCATTTACACATTTTAACTTTGTAATAGTATTTTGGAGAGGTGTTTCGCTAATGCCTCAAAGAAGCCGCGAAAGTGCACAGCTTGCCACATTGCAGGCCCAGTGCTTTGCTCGCAGTGGCACATTGTATTTTTCCTAATGTAAAGCTCTTTTTTTCCGGGGGAGGAATTTTAAAGATAGTGTGATGTGGTGTCATTTACATGGGACATCAGACATGCGTTGCACTCAGGCTGAAGAGGCACCCCGGTGCCTGGTGTAATGCAGCCCTCGCCGCCGGATACTGCCGGCAATTCTGCCGGGGCATTTCACTTTCAAATAAGCCCTATTGTAAATATAATATAATAAAAGTGGAAATCAAAGGAGCGCTGGGTGGGAGAGAGATGAAGGGCTGAAATGCTCAGCGAGACATATGGATAGAAGCTGTGATTGCTCAGCCACTGCGTGCCACCATCCCTTGCCCCTCCCCTGCAACATTTAGCACTTGAAAAAGCAATAAAGAATTAGGTACAAACCTAGGGAATTTTATCAATTGCTTATTGACAAAGTCAGACAGGTAAGTATTGTATAGGCTTAATCATGAATGAACAGTGTGCAGGGAATGAGCCCTGCGGGCAGTGGAAGAGCCCTATTTGCCCCAGCTGGTGGGGGAGAAGAGGGGAGGGAGTGATGTAAGGATGCAGGGATGCAGGAGTGCAGGGGTGCTGGGCACCTCCGGAGCCCAAGCCTTCTCCCAGGGACTTTCCCAGCAGATGTCACTGTTCACCCACCAAGTAAAACCACTGCCAGGCAGTAAAGGGCCCTTGGAAAAAGCCACCGCAGGCTATTACTTAAAAATGAAATACGCCGCCTCAGAAGAACATTTCCACTTGGGAATAGGAGTGAGAGCAGTTTATTTTTATAAAGGTGGCAGGGGACGGAAATTTGCTGTAAACCTGGAGGAGAGCGTTACTGCGGAAGCTATGCCTGTAAGCAGCCCCCTGGCCCCTGACCGCCGTACCTGGCACGCAGCTGTAGGGTGGCTGACGGGTGGACAAGGCACCACCAAGGGTGGAAGAGGCAAGCTTTAGCTGATCTCACTAATGTTCCTGCACTGCAGAGTTTAGTAGGATTTAATAATGACTAATAATTTAGTGATTTAAGAATAACATAGTTTTTTGGGGTTAAATCATGACTAGCCCTGCCCACGTTTTGTTTATTCAATATATAGGTCCGTATGATGCTTATATAGATGCAAAATTCATGTTAAATATTGGAGGAGCTGAACATTTTTTCCCTCAGTGCATAAATTAGCCCTTAGCAATTTGAAACTAGGCAATTTCTACAAGAAATAAGTTCATCCTTATTCTCTCTTAGAGGTTTTCAAGGATACTCTTCAGTTTGGAGAAAGACTATAGGAGGGCTTTGTTTTCCATGCGGTATGGCAGAGCTTCTGCTTTTAGTGAGAGCTGTGCCTGGCACACAATTGAAGTATCACTGCAGAGATATGCAGATACTACAATAAAGAAGCTCAAACACCAGCGTGACAGACGAGCAGAAATGCTGCACTGCACACAGAAGATGATGGGTAGCTGGGGATCTTGCTAGCCTAATGACAGGGATGTAAACAGGATAATGTGAGCGTTCGACATGGGACATCAGAAATGCCCACAATTGCATAGTTGCAGATTTCATCCTTGGTGATTTTGCATTTTAAACCAAGTGAGAGAGCATGCATGAAGAGAAAAGTAATCATCTTACTGCTGGGGTATCATTAGCCTGTAACATGCTGAAACGGGTAGGGGCATGCAGCGCAGGGCGGGGAAGGACAAAGCTGCACGCTAGCCGGCTTATCTCAGCCCCTCGGTGTGCAAAGCGCTCCTAACATTACAAAATGCCCTGAAAAAGAGCTTCTCCACCTGAAAACGTGTTCATTTCTTCCCGTTCCAAAATCCTGGCTTTTCCTACCAGCCTAACTTCACTTAATCTGCTCACCCCACTATCTGTCCATGATTTCATAACCACAGCAGGCTCCAGCCGAGAAGTTGTTCAGACCGTTTCCCCTGTTATCCTACAGGAAATCTGTTGCCAAATCCCCCCTGTGGAGAGGGGAGTTTCCAGACTGAATTATTCATAGACATTTAGCCTTGTTCCAGCATTGTCTTTTGGGGTGAGGAGCTCCTCTGCCCTCCCACAGTTGTTTCTAGGAAAGCGATTGCATCCCCCCTCTGCCTCTCTGTCGTGGGATAAACAACTTGGGCTCTCTGGGTCACTGCTTGTCAGGCTGGTTCCCCATCACTGGCCCTCATGACAGCCTTGCACAGGATCTGGGCTTTTCATGTTTCTCCTTGTGAAGAAGGGTGAGCAGAAGCGAGGTGCTGTGCTGGATGAGGTCTCACCAGTACCTTGTACATTACTTTTACCAGGTATTTTTTTAATCCTCTAGGGAGCTCATGATGGGATAGTTTGAGCCGTCGCTGATGTCCGAAAGCAAGTGCCTGTATTCGGACTGAAGGCCATTGCTAAGATACTCTCTGAGAGTGCCTTGAGGAACCTCACCAGTGATTTCCTCTTAGCCCTTTACGGAGCCCTTATGGATCCACTTGATGCTTGGACTTGATGATCTTAGAAGTCTTCTCCAATTGTAATGATTCTATAATTTTATGATTCTATGATTCCGTTTCCCCTTCAAATTGAGCCTGATCTAATCAGTGTGTCCTGACAATGAACTTGATGTCTGACATTGTGAACCAGCAATGAGAGAAGACTCAGTGTAGAAGATAAGGTGTGCAAAACATACCATGGGTGGGTTGAACCCATTGCTATTTTTTCCATTCTTCATGAAGCCTCAATATAAAAACAGTTGGTTTAAGCAAGAGAGTTGTCAGGTACCCAGACTCTGTGGACCCCTTGTTCACCTGTGGGGCTGAGTTCCTGCCATGGGCTCTGACCTTCCCTCTAGTTCAAACAGTTTTTCCACTAACTTCAGTGGGAACAATAAGAGTTTGTTAGAGAAAATATTTGAGATGGATCATTTCGGGGCCGAGGAGGAGATGCCCATGAGGTACTGCCAAAGGGGAAGGAGTCAAAGCTGGGCAGGAGACTGGGGCTGGCTCCCAGCGAGGTGGTGGCAGGAGGATCAGGGTGATGCTCTGAGTGGGCTTGGGGTCTGAGGTGACTCCCCTCCTGCATATGCCTCTCCGGAAAGCAAGAACACTGCCACTGCCAGCCGCATGTGGTAGTGAAGAGCCTGAGTGAGGGTACCCACCAGTGTCCCGGCTGAGCCACTTCAAAGGTCTTCTTCTCAGGAAGTGACCGGCTGTTTTCATAAGACTCTGGAGTGATAAGACTCGTTGCCTGAGTCTTTCCCTGCCTGAAATCAGATTGCCACACTTGCCGGCTCTCGGCTCATCCCATATAAATTATAAATTGCCCCTCATCAAATGAAAAATGCTTGTCTGGCAGAGTTAGAGAAGACATATTCTGTTCCTTGGGTTTTGCTGTGACTAAAATACACCACAGCGAATAGATCAGCCCCCAGACAGCACCTTGTTTGTGAGAGGAATTTATCAGCGTCAGGGGTGTAAATTAGGCATGATGCAGACCTGGATTAAGAGAAGAGGGGAAGCTCAGCATCTGCACATCATGCTGGTGCAGTGTGTGCTCCTCCAGCAGCGCTGGGAAAAGTTCGGCTCCCCAAAGTGGTCGGACTGTGGCTTGCTATGGGGCACTGGGGCCTCAGCGTCACCCAAAATACAGCATCGCAAACACAGGCGTTAGTGCTGTCATCAGATTGGGTCTGAATAGCACCGAACTAAAGACATAGCATGGGCTTCAGCTCTAAAGTTTATCCATCTGTAGTTGGATGTGTACATGTGGACACTTGGCTGTGAACCAGGTGTCCAAACACTCTTCTGCTCAGTGGAGATCAAGGGCTTCATTCAGGCCTCTCAGTAGAGGTACCTGAGATACCTTCACTGGCAGATACGACACCAGTGGGACACCCAGGTCCTTCTGGAGTAGCAGCTCCAGCCATCTCAAGTGGCCCTGGCTGGCAGTGGCACTAACCCCACCCCAACTCACATTTAGGCACCTGGACAGAGGAATCTCACCCACAGTGTAATCAAAATGTAGTGAAATGAGGCCACTGCTGCCTCTTAAAAAAACCCTTTCTGGATACCTACTTGATTAAAGCAAGCAGTGGTTGATCGAATCGTTCTGGAGTGCTGCAGGCTCTGTCAGTGGGTTAAGGCTGGAAGCAGTCTGTCAGTGCAAGCCCAGGGCTCCCGGCCATCCTCATGCCTTACCCTCAAAATAACTCCAGGGAAAGGGTTAGGAAATTGGTGTAAAAAAAATGTATCTAGGCTGCTATTGATGGAAAGCTTGTGCTTTGCTAAATCATGCTGTTTCATGACAAATGCTGTCTTCTCACAGCAAAATGCAGCATTTTGCTCTCCAAAGGCCAGTTGTAGAAAATGACTGCACAGCCAAGGTGCAAAGACTTCTTCACGTGGGGCAATGGGCTACCTTGTGAGATGGATCATCTTAGCTTGTGCTCAAACCGTAGCAGAAGCAGAAACAGCTAGATCAGTGCTGTCATGAAACGCAGCAGTACTCACAGCCAATCTCTCAGAGAAAATATCATGTTTTGTCTGGAAGTCAAGCATTTCCATGGAAATACCCATCAATCCTTTTCATTTCTTTACATTTTGCTTGAGAAAAGAGTTTGTTTTCTGGCCAGCCTTAGGGAGGACCATCCTGACGAAGGCAAGGTCTCTGGCTCAGGGGTGTTCAGCAAAGGGCAGAAAGGCAGGAGCGATGGTGTGTTTCAGATGGCAGCGGTTACTGGAGTCTGAGCTGGAGTTACAGGGAAGGGCTTATTAACACTGGGAGGAGGGGGAAGCCCAGAAATTGGCCTCACAAGAGAGGGAAGATAGCATCGTTCAATGAGTGGCTCTTAGCAGAGCTAAAATGAATTGATGGGGGTAGAAATGGCCTTTGAGAGGCTTGGAAAGCTGAATGACAGGGTTCACAAAGCAGCTTTCTGAGAGAATATGCACAATGTCTTTTAAAAGGTATAGGTGTGAAAAAGACTGAGAAAATCAATGCAAAGCTACCAAATGAAAAAACAATGGCTGAACTATTCTTGCCATTCCTCTGTGGGATCATTAATAGGATTTCTCTCCTTTTCTTTACCACCTGTCTTGATGAAATATCTACGAAATACAGCTGAGACCACTACCGCCTTGATCCAGTGGAAATTGCCCAGTATGTTCAGAAGTTGCTAAGAAAAAATGGACGTACAGGTGGATCATCTGTGCTAGGCTTGGTTCCTTCAGCACACAGGCTAATAGCAAAATAGCTAATAGCAAACCTGTAACATTCATGCGAATACACGGCCCCCACTGTGCCTTCCACTGGAGTATGTCCTGCCTTGTGGATGCTGAGAAGTCGAGCCAGGTCACAGTCTCTTGAGGTGATAGTTTAAAAGTCTTTTTTTTTACAGAGGATGCAGAGAGGCAGAAGAAAGGTCATGTATTGTTTGGGGGCAGATTGAGGGAATTAATATCCCTTGCTCTCCTGCTGTGACTGCTGCTTCACAATATGAGAAATATTTTGGTGTGTGATATTCAGTTTCACAAACATCTGAACCCGCAGGTACAACAAAATAATCAGAAATGGAAGCTTACTTAAAATACTTAAAAGTATACACTGTTGGTACTAAAAATGTGCTTTTTGAAATTTTCATAGTGGTGTCACAAAAGTCTTGCCCAGCATTTAACACCTGCAGATAGTAACAGCTGCATAATCTCAGTAATTATGCAAACAACATTCTAATGAAGCAAACCCAATTTAAATTTCCCCTATCCTTTCCCCCAGCTAGAAACTTGGTGCTCACAAAAAAAGCCTATTTGTGTTTATTTAAAAAAAGGAGCAATGTTGGCAACACCATTTAAACCAAATGAAGAAAATAGAACTGAAGATACAGTTCCACTGCCTTATACTCTTCCTTGGTGACACTAAAGGACTATGCAGTAAAAATCTGGGCTGACTTTCTAAAAATGTGGGATTTATTAATTTTTTTCTATCCAAGGAAATCCACACTCACACAATTCTTCACCACTCCACGTGAGGAATTTGATTTTGAACCACAAAAGCTGGTTAATTCAGTGCATGGCAATAGAAAAAGCAGGGATTTGACCCCTTCAAAACTACAATAGGATGGAATTTGCCTGGAATCCACCATCTTTCACAGACAAGGACAAACCTTGCTTTTCATGGTAGGCTCTGGAGTCTAATATATGTATCAGGATACACATAGGTCTCAGATAAGATGTTTCCTGGCAGAATACCTAGGCTTAGTCTAATGCTTGTGGGACTATTGAACCAAAAGACTAAACTGTTCCAGGTAACTCTTGTTCCAGAAAATGCTTTTGGTCATTCCTGTCAGTTAGGAACATCTTCCTTAACATAGCAAGTATCAGACTTGAGAACAAATTGAGAGATAGAAAAGCTTAATGCTTCAAATTAGTTTCTAAACTAAGTGTGGGCAGAGCTCAGTGAACTTTAAGGAACTGGAAATTCAGTTGAGCATGATCCAAAGCAGAGAAAACTGCTGTGCATCTCTTTAAAAAGTAAAGTTACTGTCTTGCTTGATAGGTTTTGATGGCACACTGACTGTAACTGCACTGGCTGTGGCCACACGTGCAGACTGAACGATGAAGACACACTGTCCTGTGTCTTCCTTTCCCAGCAGTCCCATGCCCTGGGAAGAGCTGTGTCAGAGAGGGACTCCAGCATTGGTGACCATTGAGATGGTCACCTGTAGGGACTTTAACCCTGTGCTGTTACATCCTAACGTGCAACGTGTGAAAAACCCGCTGCTCATTCTGAGGGTTACGCATGTTGAGTGAAACCTGCATTTACTGATAGGAGGGGAAATTCTGGATTAGATAATTCTCACTCTGCATCTCCAAAAATAATATGGGCCCTACTCGCTGATAGTGGCAAACTGCAGCTTCTAATTATTTCTGTTTACAGCTTGAGCTTGGTGCTTTCTAGCCAGTATGTCCCCAGCTTTGTTTTAATTCGCTTTGTTTTCTTTTGTTCACATAAGTGTAAGGTTTCTCCTTTGCTTAGGACTGACTCTAAGCCCTCTGATTGGGTTCATCTGATCCCATGACTCCAAATTAGTTTATGCTTTGTCCTCTGGTTCTTTTACAATTGAATAGAGTGGACGTTGACACATGCTGTGGGCCAGATTCAGTCATTTTTCTCAGTTGGAGATAGTCATAATTAAAGTTTTGGTGACAGGGTGTTGCCTTAGAAATGCAGGGTTGTAATATGGACTTCCAGTATTTGTTATTTCCCATTTAGAGCTCTTAACATTAAAAAAAAAATCACTCATACATCCTTGTTGTCAAACAGTCTCTAAATCTTTGTGACGATATTTTCATTTACTTTTTATTTACTAGTTAAAAATGCCACCTTCTGTGATTTATGTCCTGCAGTGTTCACCAGAAGCCTTTAAATATATCATGGCAAAGATTTATTAACATTTTCAACAATTCCCTATTGGAAGCAAGGTTTTTTATGAAAAATTAGGAATTAGACCAATCCCTGTCACATCGGGCAACAGCCTCTCACTAATAAATTTTGTACCAGGCGTATGGTACAGTGCTAATAATAATAATAAAAAATAAAACCAGACATTAATAGCTTTCCAGAATATGACTAAATAGGCCTGAATGCTTTGTTCCAGTATATAGGACTTTGTCAGCTATTACCAGGCAGTGGATGAACATTTACTCAGCTTGGAGGGGCTCACAAAAGATAAATGATTAAGAAAACTTTTAATGATTCTCTTCCCGTGTGTGAATGTTGCAGCAATGTAGCGTGCCCTCAGTGCAGTGCCCTCAATTTGAGCTGCCGCTTTTCCTCTGTCCATCCACATGTAATTTCTTTGCTCGTTGCAGAGCCCAGTATTAGCCAAGTTCAAAGGAGAGCAGCTATACTTAAAAAAAATGCTAAGAGGACTGGCTCTGACTCAGCATGCCTTAAATTAGGTACCGGAGTGAGACAGACTCCATGGGCAGTGCTGCCACCCTGCTAGACCGCTTTCATCATCGATGGAGAGTGATTGGCAAACCCGAAAGGGAAATCAGCCAATGTAAGGTCTGAATGGCTCTCAGAAGTACCTCTGTGGTGGCTGCAGTGGGACCTGGGCATGCTGTGCTTCCAGGGTGACTGTGCTGAGTGAGGTGAAACCATGCCTTGCTCACTGTGGTTTTCGGGCCCGTTTCCTGTTCAGCCTTTTTTCCTCATTGTTGGTACTTCACCTGACTTCAGCTAGGTTTTGCTATTTAGAAAATAGTGCCAGCCTTTGCTAAGTTTATATTAAGACCAAAATCCTCAGTGCTTACTATGTCTGAAAGAAGAAATTTTTCCCCCCTTTCCAGGGGAAGGTACTGGATTTTTTTCCCATCTATGGCTTCCCAGTGCAAAATCACATCTGAGCACATAGACCAGTGGTAGTGCTCCTGAGGTCTTGGCCAGCAAGTTGGCTACAGCCAAAGCTCAGTGTCCTATTGCCTTACATCTCATCCAGCTCTGCAGGTATTCGTGCTTCCAGAGCACAAAAATGAATCAGTGGTAGTCTGTAGGGTTTAAGCCAGTGTATCATTTCTTCAGTTGAACATCCTTTCCAAACTGAAGGTATCATCAGCTCGCAATTGTTTCTGCATAAAGGAATGATGGCCAAAACAATCCACCTATATTTTCAAGTGTACTGCGTGAGCCAGGAAGAAACATTATCCCACAGACTAATAAAAGATCTTTTTCAACTTCTATGTTGTGACAGAGGATGTGTATATCTCAGCTATGGAGCTTGCTCTTCTTTATTGCCTAAATTGCAAGGGAATTAATCGGTGCTAGAAGAGTAGCCACCTGTGAAGTTGGATTAGCTGTAGGAGTATGGCTGTCTGTACTACGCTTGTTTATAGAACAGGCAGGGTTTTTTTGTTTTGATTTGTTTTTTTTTCCCCTTTTCTTTTGTAATATAACCAATTGGGTTCTTTCAACTCTTACTTACTGGGTCTGTCTGGGATGAAGTTAGCACTGGAACAGGCTGCCCAAGGAAGTTGTGGAGTCACCATGACTGGAGGTGTTCAAAGAATGTGTAGATGTGGGACTTCAGGACATGGTTTAATGGACATGGTAGTGTTAGATTGGCAGTTGGACTTGAGGATCTTAGAGGTCTTTTCCAACCTTAATGATTCTATGATTCTTCACACCAGTCTGTATGCTGCTGGGCTTTGCATTTGTGGTTAAAACAGTGCTGATAAGACATCCGTGTTTTGGCTACTGCTGAACAGTGACTGCACAGCATCAAGACTGTCTCTCCAACCCTGCCACCCAGAAAAGGCCAGTAGGCTGAGAGCTGGCAAAAGGCTGGGAGAGACAGCTGACCAAAGGGTTATTCTGTACGATATGACATTGTGCTCAGCAATAAAAGCTGAGGGAAATGGGGAGAATGAGGATACATCGTGGTTATGACATTTGTTTTTCCAAGCAATGGCTACACATACTGAGGCCCTCCTTCCCAAGGACTGGCTGGACACCTGCCTGCTAGTGGGAAGTAGTGAATAAATTCCTCATTTTGTTTTCCTTTGTTGTGGTTTTGTTTAGTGAGGGGGGGGCTAAGGTGGAAGCTTCTGTAGGAAACTGCTAGAAGTCGCTCCCCTTTGTTTAGTGGACTCGGCCGGGCCTAGGGCGGACCTGCTGCTGGACAAGGCCGAGCCGATTGGTAGCAGAATGTCCCGTGATAACGCCTCTGCGATAACGTATTTAAGAAGGGGAAAACAGAAAAAAAAAAGAGAAGACAAGATGTGAAGAAGCTGAGCGGGGGCAGAGGCGCAGAGGGGGAGGCGCAGGCCTCACGGGCCTTGCAGGCCTCACCCTCTGGCCTCTCGCCAGGCGGCTGACTGGGCC
>JAAGAY010141510.1:0-19594 GCA_011801015.1 Ardeotis arabs | reverse complement strand
CCTCCCCCGGGAGTGGGGTCCAGGCACTGCCTGCAGCCCGAGGTCTGCACCGCAGCCTCCCCCCTCGGCTGCTTGTTTGCACGGAGGCATCCACCGCCGCAGGGGGAGCCGGTGCAGACCTCCCGGCCGGAGCCGGAGCCGCAGCCTTTGCCCTCCGGCGGGTGTTGGCCATGTTGCCCTGAGGGTCGGGATCAGCAAATACCCCGGGTCGGCGCCCTGCCCTCGTGAACTGCCTCACCGCGCTCTGGGTCGCTGGCGCTCCCTGGGGGCTGCTTTATACGGGGAGAGGGGCCGGACCGCCGGTGCCCCCTGGCTCCGCCCACATCTCGTCAGCCGCTCTCGCGCGAGCTGCGGGCTCTTGGCGCCTCGCTCCGCTCCCCCCTGAGCTTCCCTGCTTCGGGACCCCCCTCTCTGCGCTGCGCTGTGCCGTGCCGCTGAGGATCATGCCGACTCTGAAGCTGTTGCCTCGGCGACTGAGGCAATATTAATTGTTAGATTAAATGTATTCATTAATGGTACTTCAAAATTATTTTTCAAAAGAAGTAGGCTTTCTTGGTGAAAGAACAGACCTTGCAAATCTTCTGATGAAGGTCAGTATAGAAAAGAATTTTTGACATAGGACTTAATGGTTCAAAAATTACTGGATGTGGTAGGAAAGTCTGCAAGTAATACCATTGGCCTGGATAACTTTCTCATTGATTTTTGAGTCGTTTTTCTGTACTTAATTTACCCACTTTTACTGGAAACCTTTAAAAGCAATCATACCTCAAGTCTAGCTGACAAATAGATTGAAAATTGAGTTTATATCACTGCACCCCTTCTGTACACAGAATGCTTTTTCCTCTCTACGCCCACTTCTGTAGTCCAGAATTACTGCTGAAGTTCTAGTGCCTGTTATACTCTCTATTCTCCTAGATATCCTATATATAAGGACAATCTTTTTTTAATTAAAGACATCTTGTAACAACATTATTCCTCGCAAAGCACCACTGAATCACTTTCTATCACAAACTCTTCATAAAACAAGATTCAAGCTTCTACATGGGTCAACTGAGTCTACTTATTTTCTATACTTCCAGAGGTATATATGGAGACTTATTACACTGAATAACATTTCTTTGGCAGTCACTAATAAATACAGTGTGAGTTTACTTGCTCCTACATTACTACAAAAATCTATATTTTTATTTTATCCTTTGGAGGGAAGTACAAGTGAAAGACTGCACCACAGCTTCTCCTCTTTGCTAGAATTTTAATAATTTCAAGTCTGTCACTGCTCATTGAGACTGGATTTTCAAAGATATCAGTTGGTCATCCTGAAACACTAATATTTGATCTCTAGAAGCTTCCTCTTCAGCCAAACTCCATACTGGAATCTTTACTGTAGATTATCTTTTCTAATAAATTACTAAGAGTTGAATGACTCAGATTTAGCAGTCCTCAATATATAATTCTGGACAATACCAGAAACCACTGCATCACTTCTCATTAGATTATTCAGATAATCAATTTAAATTTATTTTAAATGTGCTGGCAGAAAAAAAAAAGAAAAGCTTTAAGTAAAAAAGATATTTCTTGAATTTCCTTTATCTGTTTAATTTAATTCTATTATCTAATTACTAATATATATAATCCATTTCATTCTGCTGCCTACTTAATACCATGTAAACCAAATAATCTTAAACACTGTCATGACAGACTTAGAGCCAAACATTGTTGTGTCTACTATATGGCTGGTATCATCTTTTTTTTTTAATTTGCTAAGAAGATAACTTTTCTTTTTTTTTTTTGCCTGTAAGTGGATTCAGTGTTTGTATTATAGATTACAGGTAGGTAATTAAGAATATAAGGAATAATCTCTCAGTATATATCTAATATATAGATATATTAGGTTCTTGTATTTTTAGGTTTTCTAGTGCTCTTTATAATAATTTTTGTTCTCTCTTATTGAAAAGAATGTTTTCACAATTATAATACATAATCCCTACCTAGGCATATACTTTAACTTATAGATTTAGTAGCACAAACTCTACCGAAAATTCTTCCTCTCAAATTAGAAATCCATTGATCCATAAATGGTTGTAGATATAGAGGCATTACCTTGATAAAAGCTTGCAAAAGACTGAAGAAAATCTATCAGTCCACTGTTCGACATAGGGTTGGCTACCAGAATTTTCAGGATGCCTATGCACACTGAAACAGCAGTCTTATTTTCATTTACTGCACAAGGATATTTATTCAGGAAAGTGTGCAAGCTAATATAACTTCTCCTTTTTTATAAGGAGTCTGGAGATATCAGATTAAACTCTAGCTTGTAATATCTGATTTCAATAGCTCAATCATTCTGTAAAAGGACAATACAGCATTAATATGCAAATTTGCACTAGCAAGCTTTATCAGTGAACAAAAAAAAATGCACTGATAATACAAATTTAATTCTACTATAGCTGATGTAATAGGATAAATTAGATTTTATATGGATTAAGCAATACTGCATAAGCAGAAATATCAGTCCAGACAAGCTAAACATGTCTCACTTGCATCATTAAAAATGCACAGATTATATATAATATGCAATGCAATGAAGTAATTTCCCAGAAACAAATGCTATTGAATCTTACAAACTGCTAGATTCAATATTTACTAAATCCCCTATGTAGAGAGCATAATGTTTACATTTAAAAAAAAAAGACTTCTTGTATCACATTTTTACAGTAAAATGGTGTATAGTGGCAAGAACACAGAAAGATTAAGTGGTGAGAGAAGCCTGTCCACCAGAAAAAGTTTCTGTGGAATCTTACACAGAATTGTGTAGAAACGTAGCATTAGGGTCTTAATGGAGTTACTATCAATTTACAGCACTAAAAAATGATTAATCCTTTGTAGAACCAAAAATCTGGATTAGTAATGATGACTTGTTAAGTAGACCAACTCATTTACCCAGTGTTCAACTTCAGATGGTGAGTTGATACATTTCTGCCTCTAGGACTCGTGTGCTATTTTTCTTACAACTCAAAAGTCTCAACATTTTGTTTTACTGATAATTGATTTTTTCACATAAAAAGAAAAAGAGAATACTACTGATCTCAATGCTGAACATGGAGAGAAAGATAGAAATTATGACGGATGGGTTTGGGTGAAAAAAAATGCTAACAAAGATGAATGTCCATTGGCCTTTCTGGACGCCAATCCTATAAAGCACTTTAGCAGTTATGTTTTTGAATTTTTTAAGAAGATTACCTGAATTACCTCTGTGCCCTTAAAGAAGGGTGTAATGACAGGGGCAAAAGCTATGTAAAATAAAAATGCAAACTACAAAGCAGGGTGATCTTACTGCATATATGCAGCAGGAACAAACCCTACCTTAGATTATAAGTGAGTCCACACACTACATAACACGCCACAAAAAGGTTTGTCACAGTAAAAGAATGGAATAAGATCACAAACATTCAGACAAGGGAACTTACATTATTTTTTCAATTTCTGATACTGTCCTGGATGGTCAGGATGTTGGAATATCCAAGCTACTCGCATCATATCATATCTCTCAAATGTCCGATACATTGTGAATTGTGTGACAGGACAGACATCAAGTGCATCAGGCACTTTATGTACTAGCAATTTCTTAGGACTAGCCATATGACTTCCAAATTTCAGTCTAGTTCTAAATTAGAGACTGTTAAAATGTACAGCAGAGTAATGTACACCACCAGAGTATTTTGAAAATAATGTTCCTATATTAAAATACTTCAACATTCTTGCTTAATGGAATTTTATATGCACATTAATTATTAGTCTCATTTTTACTTAAAGTACTTTTGAAAAAAATGGGAAGCAGGTATACTATGCTGAACACCTAGCATAATAATAGCACATATTATCAGGGTCATCCAGAAAAGATTTTATCAAAATGGTTTTGTAAATGATGACAGATGCACAGACAGATCTCCTGTCACACACTTTGTGACTGTCTGCAATCACAACTTCCACAGGCACTGTAGCCTCTATTCCTTCTTTCTATATTGTATAAGAACGGTAAACAACACCTCAGTCTGTTCCCCCCAACTTTACTTTCTCTTCTAAAATCAACCCTTGTAGCCCAGAACTTTGGCCAAAGAGGTCTACCAGTATCTTTCAGTCAATTTTAGGATTTGAGATATCAGAGCTACATGTTGAGTAGATACTCCAGCAGAATTGCTCAGAAATGAAAACCAAGTCTGTTCTTAAGTGTTTGCAATTTATTTACAACCCAGCAGTGTATTCCAGTATTTCACTTTTTGTCTTCCATTATATTATTTCTCTGTGTTTGTGGTCAAAAATATTGTCTATGGACCTAACCAGCTGCTAAAATTTAGTAAGTTCCTCTGGAGTCCTTCATGGAAATCTGCATGCTATTTTATAATGTAAACTTTGTCATACATTGTGTCATTACTTGGCATCTATTAGATGTAGCAAGATCAAACTGATCTGCAGTTTTCTTACTGATTTTTGACTGCCTAAGATGTTAACAAGTTGTTAACTGAAGAGGCTGCAATAAGTAATAAATTATTTAATATTAACATCACAGCTCAATCTACTTTATAAATATTAATATATTTCTTAAGTTCTCATAGACATACACATATTGACGGAATATCAGATCAAGACTTTCTTTCTTTATGTTTCGCTGTGCTTTACCTAAAGTTTTACTCAGATGTTATTTTCTTTCATAATTTACATTAATTAAGATATAATTGAGATATACATGTGTCGTTCAGTTGCCCCAGTTTAACGTTAGAAACAATTAGCAAGTGATTTAGTCATACTGTTACAGCCTCCTAGAATTCCCATGCAAATAAAATAATCATGTGTCTGAAATAATACAACAGATTTTTGGATGACTTGGCAATCACAAATCTGCTCTCTTAAAGGCTAGTATATATTGTTTTAGTCTGCTTGTAACTGCAGACAGGATTAAGAATTTCCATATTATTTCAAGATAAAGTTAGAACAATTTATGCACATCACTTCACATAGAAAAAAAAAGAAGGTATACATGTCCTAATTCTCAAATTCTTTGGAATTGTTTTAATATATCACAGCTCAGTACGTAGATTAATAGAAAAAGAGATGGTAAAGCAGGCATTCTGATTTGTGGTAGACAAAAGAAAGCTTTGCTTAATGACTCAAATGTGATTTTGAGAAGATTCCCCTCTCAGGCTACTGAAAAGCAGTCTTAAGAATGGATAGCTGAGTTACCGAAGTATACTTGCCAACTAGTGAAAATCAGTTTGCAAGTCCAGCATAAGATGTTGATATTGCATCTTTTCAACAGTCAATCCAGACAGAGTGTTTTGCATAAAAAAATATTAGGGCTCATCTGAAGCAAAGTAAAATCAAATAGACAACAACAAAAAAAACATAATCAGAACATATTAACAAAAACATATCGTGTTAAGAACCTTTAAAAAAATATATGAGTGGAGACATCTAAAAAAAGTGAAAACAAAACCCAGCAGGTTGTAGAGAATCCTACTGGTCAAATTCTTAATACTTTGTAATGTGAAAAAAAAAAGATAAGGTGGTTCTAGGGATGTAGTTTCTTTTGCCAATACACCCGGAGACAACATGTAGGTCCTAAAAGCTGGGAAGAAATAGAGAACTAGTATGTGATGAATTCCTGACGAGTAATTTCAATGAAATAAAAGGGTTTATAAATTAAAATGAAAAAGGAGAGTATTATTATATAGAAGAGTATATAGGTGGAATACTTTTTTTTCTAAGCATCATTTCACAGATAGGGGAAAGGCAAGCAGAAGAAGGATGAAAATTAGTAGAAAGAGAATAAAGTGTTACCTGATCTGAAAGTAGTACCCAGATTAGTACGAAATCTTCATATTTTCACAGTACTAAGAATCTAATCATTTTAGTGTGAACAAAAATAAATAACAAGTTTTACTGCACTTAAGAGTATATTTGTACATATCTGTGTAGATTATTGCGGATTATCTGAGCTGACTGGGTATGAGACAGCATCTGTAAATCATACTGCCTGATTATCTTGCTCTGTCTAGTAGATTGTGTTCCTGTCTGTGGCACAAATGTGTGTGCTAAAGGGATGCAATGAGATCATACACATGCTGTACATCTGGCACATCCTCAAAAGCAACAGACTTAGTGCACAGTCATTGTGTGCTCCATTCAGCTCCTGGACCTGGAATAGAATCATAGAATTATTTAGGTTGGAAAAGACGTGAGTCCAGTCAGGACTAAATAGACTAAAGTATGTGCTAATCGAATGCAACACATTCCCTTTTGTGCTCTTGTAAAGGTGTAAAGCAGAGACATAACATAGGTTCATTTCACATTTAGGAGAGAGTGGGACACAAATATGGCAAGCTCCTGTTATGCAAATCAATTCTTCCCCTGTGTTGAAATTACATTTAATTTTTATATTTTTTGTGCCAAATGTATCCTGACAGCATATTTCAAAAGCATGTATTTGCAGATTTTCCAAGTGAAAGATGTACTCTTAGTAAGTTCTGGAGTCATATATCAGCACGTTTTTTAGATATCTAAAGATTATTCTTAAGGTAACAGAAGAAAGTTCAAATGGATTTGGATGGACTTTTCTGAAATACATGTTCATGTTTGCTACATCCCCCATCAGAAATACAATTGTTTATCTCATTATGACTTGATGTATTTTGCTTTACTAGTGACAATATTGATAATGCTGGTGCTAGCTATTAGAACTTTTTTTTTTTTTTAAAATAACATGACTACTGTGTTTCAATCAAAATACAGGCTAATTATCAGGAACAGTAATCAGTTAAGTCAACTTTATTTTAAATTGCATTTGACTGTGTTGTAATCAATTCAGTTCTGAGACACTAAGAAAAACACGTGATTTTATCCCTGATTTTATATTACCTAAAGATCTGTTTATGTTAAAATGACTGACAGATTTACAACCTATTTATAATAAATTTCATAAGCCAGTATACACGTATGGTTCATACAGAGAGAGCACTGAGAGGCAAATCTAATTAGCAGCTACCATTAATTGTAAGAGAAATATTTTCTTGTTAGCTTGTTCAATGAAGCAAGATCTTTTATTCCTGATAACAGTTATCCCAAAAGAAAAATGGAAAGAAAAAAAAAAAACTCAACAAAACCCAGCAATAAACCAAAATATACTAATACTTCCAAAAGGTCCTCCTTTGTTTTCACCTCTAAAAACTCATACTGCAAGGGGACATCCAAGTCTGTATATCTTACTTTTAGGAATAGGACTTACAGCTAAGCTCAGCCTACATCCCTTGGAAAGGAATTTAGACAGAATATTCCATATAATCTGACAGGTATTTCCTAGTTGAACTGTTCAGGTTGAACCAACTGCCATTTCATACTGTACTAATGATCTTCCTACCTGGCATTTCTAGTCTGGACAATCATTTTAACCTGGGAAGACTAATGAACAGCTATATGTTTAGACACACACTTAACAAGCACACTTCTTTATACTTTAACTTCATCATCATGTGAGCAGCTTAAATATATTACAGACGTATATGTAATCTGTACATCTATTTATAGGATATGCATATTATATACATGTATATATATACAACTCAGAGGTGATAGTCCATTGAAGTGACAGTAAATCAGACAAGGAACAGATGATGTTCATCAGGTTTTCTAGCTTAAGATAAAGATTCTAGGCCAGATTTGTAACTTCTACATAAATATCCATGAACTCTGAAATTTTAATAAGAAAGAGTTCCATGAAGGTGTTGCAATCAAAACTATATTATTAGAAGAACATACCATACATATGGAGCTAAAAATTAACTATTGATCAAACTTTTCTAATTAATACAGAAAAGCTTTATAATGAAGTTAGAAGTGCTGTACAAAAACTTCCCAGTATCTACCTCTCTTCTTTAGTATTGTGCTCTTCTGGGTCCTGTGAGGACTTTTCAGTATGGGAGAACAATTACCACCAGTATCTAAACCCAGTTCATAGATGCCAGCTGTTAATAATAGCTACCCCAGTTAAATACATTTTATCTTGAATCTAACTCAATCATCAAGTATATTTGAAATAGATACACAACCTTCAATAACTAGAGGTGCCATATAGTGGTGGTTTACTCAACCTTATTTGCATTTGTGGTCACAGTAATAGTAAAGGAGATGAGAAGTTATTTTGATTTGTACAAGGATGAAGTATTTTCTTATGGCATTATGTATGAAAATATTTCTTTTTCTCCATAGTGAAAACAGATTTCAGTCCTAGTAGTTGACCCACACAGAGTGCGCTACTCTATTCCTTAATTAGGAAAAACCAGACAATAGTCATGTTAAGTGTAAATCGCACTTGCATATATTTATCACCTAAGCTTCATTTTAGCAAGTTTGTTAAGTAACATAAATTTTAACAAATTACAAAACCTTTCTATCCAATAACAGCCATACAAGAGAGGAGATTATCAGTTCAATAAACTGGAGAAAGGAGCTTTAGATTGTTTGATGGGAGCTGTGATAAAAGCCCTCCACTAAGTAAAAAATTCTTATCTAGCCAAAGAACTTGGAACAGATTGCTGCATTCTACTAATGGAAAAGGAAAAAGGAAGAAGAATGAACTGCAGTGTCTAAACATCAGAGCACAAAACACAGGCATAACTTGAAGTTCTAATATATAGACAAAGCTACAACCTCACTATCACCACAAACATTCATGACAAGTCACAAGATTGGAATTTAAGAAGACAAATACAGAACTAAAAGGGGAGGAAGTGTTAAAGATTGAAAAATATATTTATTTTAAAAGCATAGTGATGAAAAGACTAAATTTTTTTTTTTTTTCTGGATGAATATAAAAGGAAAAGAACAGGGACTTGTAACGGTAGAGACTTTTAAATTCTTTTACCACAAGTAGGAAATTAGATATTTTTGGCAAGATAAAGAGTGAGAGCTAGTATAAAAGCAAATATTAATTATCCAATACCTGTTAGAAAGCAACACAGCCAGACACAATTTCTAAGAGAAGTTAGAAAATGCATTGGGGAGAATGTGAAACTGGAGTTAGTTTAGGAAACAACTGTCTCCAGTCTTGATTCCCACTGACAGGAGGTCGCTGAGGATTAGAAGGTGGAAGATACCAGGAATGGTCACAGGAGGATCATGTTCACAATTCTAAAGTAAAAGAAAGGAAGAAAGGGGCTGAATAATTATAATAGTGATTTTTTTTCTTCAGAAGTTTCCACTCATGGAAATAGATGAGTGACATGACAAGATTTGATTTTCCATGGGAAAAAAAAATGCAGACTAATTTGCAGTTATTGACAATAAATAGAGATATTCAGAAGCAGAAAAAAAGCAGAAAACTACATTAGAAATGCAATATAGATAAACAAGGATTTCTGTTAGATTTGAAGGAAAAAAAAAAAAAGAAAGGCTATCATAGAGAACATGAAGGCAAAACTACAAAATTAAGCAGGAGTCTGCAGAAAGAGCACAATGATCTAGGGATAAAACCTGGAAGATTAAGATACAAAACAGATAATAAACAGGAAGAGACAAAGGTTCTGTAAATACATTATAAGCTTGAAGACAAGACAGGAAAATGGAAATTTCTTATGAGAAAAGAATCATATAACAGAAAAATTTTAAGAAAGCTATAGTTTTCATTGCCATATTATCTTTCTCCTTGTAACCAGATAGCAAGTGTAGTTAATTCTAATACTGAAACTCAAAATAAATTGACATAGTATAAGGTATTTAAATATGTTTGATGCAATTAGATGGGCCAGGGTAGTAGTGGAGGAAAGGAACAAAACCTTGAAGACTTAGTGAAATGGTCAAAGTACTATCTGAATCACAAGTCGTTACTTTTGAGATCTCATAGAGGAGAGAGGTCTCAGGGGACTGAAGAATGGCAAACCACAACGTTCCTTGAGAAATCACTGACGAGTCACAGTATTTTCAGTATGTGGAAAGATACTGGGAGAAGTTATTAAACAGCCAATTTATAAACACTCTACAGGAAAATAAAAAGGTGATAAAAAACAGCCAACACAGCTTTCTCAAGAGTAAATCATGTCAAAACAATCTAATTTCCTCCTTTGACATAGTAACTTTTAGTGTAATGGATAAGAAGGAAATAGAAGATGGGATCGCTTTACTTTAATAAAGCTTTTTGCACAGTGCCACATGAGACCTCCCAGGGAAGCCAGAAAAATACAGCCTTACAGGCCCAGTTTGACCAAAAGATTTAAACAATACTGAGGATATGTAATACATGCTAACATAAGGGATGGCATTACTGCACAAATAGTATAAAAGCAAAAAGTAGGCCTAGGCCTTCCTAAGTTCAAAGCCTAAGTGTGCCATAAAGAAATATCATAGTTACAAATTTGTTTAGGAAAGGAGAATCCCGTAACCATAAAAATAGTATGTGTATGTTTATGTGTATGTGTACGTATATGTGTATGTATCAACTTAATTATCCTCCATTAGTTTTAGGCTAACCTTAGTAACTTGGGTTACCAGGGAAAGGTCAGCACTGGAATTAGGTCTTGAAGCAATAATAGTAGTGTAGTTCAAACATTGTTTTTATAAGCAAGTTTTGAAGGTGAATTCTGTAGATACCACTTGGTTAGAAGATATATTTGACCAGTTGTTACAACTTACAGAACTTCACAAGGTAAAAGGAAAAGTACTGGAGCAGGTAAGGAAGGGAAATGTCACAGGGTCTCACTTCATCCATATATGTGCTAAACCAGTAAAAGATATGAACAAAAGATACAAGATAAGGGGTACATATCTGCTAGCACTGAAAAAAATAAAGTAAAACCACCCATGATATCCAGTCCCTTGAAGAAAGGATGGTCACACATCATCTCTCTCTTCTCTGAAATCATATTGCTCTCCAGTATTTTCCAGTAAAACCAAGAAAGTTCAACAGCGTAGTTAAAAAAAATCTGGATGATGAGTGCACGACATGTTAAAAGTCACATTCAGCTAATATATATTTGAAAGACACTCAGGCTGCGTGAACATATGATGTGAGATTCTTGCAAAGGCTCGGAATGTACCCAGTTCAAATAGCTGTTTTAATGAATGATTCGGACAATGGAATATGAAATGTTCTTTGACATTTTGCAGATATTGCCAAACCAGGAAAAAAGTAAACACTTTCAAAGACAGATCTGAATCAGCTTGTCAAAATCATTCTTGACTCCAATTTAATAAGATGAAGTTAACAAAAGAGAAAAGCAATATAAAGCAGAAAGAAAAATTAAATTAAGAGACACAAAAAGAATACCTGTCCTATAATACTATTTTAAAAAGAGATGTAGAAGATTTAATGGACTACAAAACAAATCAATTATACAATATTGTAATAAAGGAAAGAAAAATAAAAAGGAAAATACAAATATTAATTCTGGGATGTACTTTACTCTATAAGGGATTAAATTATTTCCCTCTTGTCAGTTTTTCTAATGTCACAGCGAGAATATGCTCTTCAATATATAGCAGTACATTTTATGAAAAACAAATAAAGAATAGCAGAGGAGACAAAAAGCACACCAGAATGAGAGAATACAAAATACTGTGAGATATTGAATATAACTTTTTTTTTTTTTTAAGAAAAAGAAGAAGGAAGGTAGACATATCTTCCAAAATGCTCAGATGGCTGTAGCAGAACTACACTGAGTGAATTAGAGCTTTGAAAGAGAGCTGCCTAGATTTCTTCCTTAGTGAAAGTTCACAAAAGTGGGGCAACAGTAAACAAAACATGTGCTCTGGTGGCTGTTAGAAATGAACAGTACTTACAGGTTTTCAGCATCTCACAAAGAAAAAAATGTAATAATTTGCAGAACCTGCAACAAGGAAGACAGAAGTATTAGGAAACTAATACTGAAGAGGCAGGCATGAGAACAGACCTGCATTTTAATAATTTAGACACTTGGAAGCAGAATACTTTTATAGTGTTCTCCGGTTCTACATGTCTATGATTTTAAGAAGCTAACACTAAAGACTGGACCTGCTTTTGTCACAATTTGTTAATATTCTAAACATTCAGAAGAATGCAACTGACAAACTTCTAACACATGAAGTAATATTTTTTGAGCCAAAAACTCTCTGGTTAAGATGCCATGTGTTTAACTGTGCCAAAAAATTTCCTGTGTAGAACGAACTCATGTCAATAGATTTAAGTATATCTGACCATGATTCTTTTTAAGCTATCATATTTACTACTTGCACTCTTATAATAAATAGATGGCAATAATCTTGCATGTGTGATTCCTTTTCTTGTCATTTCAACAGGAAAACAGACTTTAGCTATAAGGTATGGAACATAAGACAACAGTCAGCAACATTGCCTTGGACTTTTAGGGAGGGGAGTGAGTGATGCAAGATCTCAAAGATGAAAGATCAAACCATATCAAGTGTTGACTCATAAGAACTATAAAATATTTTAGCCAAAAATCAGTTAATTTTTGCTAGTCAAGAAGAACCTGAGATTATTTGATAGCTGGCAACCTTATCTTCCATGTCATCACAAGTAATGCTAACCTAACTAATTAGATATACACATCTTAGTGCTAGTATGAAAGAATCAATGAGTAAAATACATGAGACAATGAATGTGAATGACTGAAAACATCTTTTTTTTTTTTTTTTAAATAAAAAACCCTTTCCATAAGATCTTTCTTTAAGTTTTCTTACATTTAATTCTTACTCAACTTCTGGAACTCTTATTCAAGATGAAGTCAGAATCAAGCACAAAACAATAATCAAACAACAGTTTTCTGTATATGATTGAACAAACAGTTTAATTCATAAATGGATTAAAAGAAAACAGTTTTGGGTTTTTTTTGCTTGAATTAAGTTCCGTTTTTCACTAGTTACAGAATTTATTTCTTCTTTAATTTTTGAGTGCATTCTAGACACATTTATAGCTGTGAGGAAAGATTGTTAGAGAAACTTAGTTGCTAGGTAGTAGTCCAGAGACAGTACAATAGTTTCATAAATAAAATTTACTGCCATTTCAAATAGAAAACTTAATTTTTGAGAAATTATAATTTTTCAGCACATACATTATTTTTTTAAGTTTGCATTGTCCAATAAGTGGAATTAAATTATTTCACTAAAATGGACTTCAGAATATTATCTCCTTCATAAGTAGAATTTTAATTTTCTTTAAATGAATCATGGTTTTAATTGTTCATTCTTTTAATTTCCACTTAATTATTGTTTTTAAAATGTTTAACATGCCAGAGGTGTTATTCATAAATTCCATTAGAAACCATGTCCTCTCTTAGTCTCACAATTGTATACAGGAAAAGTAAAAGCAAAATATCTTGTTACAAGCAATGCTTAGGCAACTTTATACCACATATATGTAGTCCTTCATATTCAGTGAGTTCACGAACTTTAGCTAACCAATCAGTACATCTGCTGTGACAAATATATTTTCCCTCTTCAAAACTCTGACTTAGGGAAGCCAGTAATAACTCTACTCTGTGTAAAAACTCATTGCAAGATTAATTTGAAGTACTGAAGTTTTCTCTTGAATTTGGTCTTAGTGTTCTGCATACTGTGATGAATATTGATCTGAAATTTAGAGCCTTGCCAGCAATCTTTTCTGTGTCTGATATTTCCCTAGGACAATGAGGTGAGATGATTAAAATGAATCGTAGTGGCTAAGAGGAGCATGAAATGCAAGGCTATAAAGTTAGAACTGCCAATTTGTTTGCAGGCCATGCCCCTAAGTCAATTGGAATATGTGTGAAATAAAACCATTAAATGTAATTTATATTCAGCAGAGAAAAGCTGTGGAAATATAATGTGTGGCTTCAAGCTTTGCCTTTATCATCTCCTAAAATAGGCTTTACTAACTAACACTGAAAATTACTCTACTTTTTTTTTTTGTTACAGTTTAAGTTGGATAAAAGCAACTCCTTTTTCACATTCCTCCTGACAGCATGCAATCTGCTGCTTGCCTGAAACTCTTGTTTGCATTTATTTGCCTTTTATTTCAAAAGCCTCATCACTTTGTTTTAGTCTTCCGTGATGACAATAACATTCATCTCTCTCTCTGCAACATTCTAACAGGTAATAGTCTCTTAGTCCTGTGTCTACTTAATTTTACTTATGAGCTGTGGCAAATTTAAGCCACTTTAACTCCAAGGTCTTAATTCCCTACTGGAGGATATACATAAACTATTTAAAATAGGGATAAAAGTTCCACGAGATAGAGCTGCAGAGTTCTTCATAAGATATAGTAAATCTTTTGTAACCTTTTTCTTAGTAAAAACATTGATACTTTTAATAATTGGAAAGATAAATTGTGAAGTATGAAAAAAATGGGTGGAGTTTTAAAATTCTGCAAAGCTAAAAGCAAATTTTATTTAATTTGTAACTTTGCACAAATTCTTTAAGGACATTAAGAAATCTTACTGCCGCTTCTCTTCCTAATATGCAAGGAATTTTATATGCATAAGAATGAAAAATCCTGGGCAATTTTAGAATGCCCAGTTTTAGAATGATCTTGTTAAAATTGTCACTTAACTAGGACAAATGTGTTTTTATCTTAATGCTGTATCAAAGTCTGAGTTCTTTAAATCTGAGAGAAACGTCAAATACTGTTAAATTACACAATATATTTTTCCTATGGAGGCAATTGTCCCATTTCCATATTTATGTTTTATGAACTTAGATTAAAGAAAATGTCATGCCTGTTTAGAGTAATAAATTATGGAAGCATGCAAATATATTTTTATTTGTGCCAGTATAGTTGTGTGCCAGCTAACATCAGAAAAGAGAGAGAGAATCAAAAGGACAACTTAGTTATGCAAGAAAGTATTGAAGATTAGACCAGATATTTGAATCTTTCAATATACAAGTCAATTTTCAGCAATTCAGTACATTTTCCATAGACATGTTGATCTCTGCTATCAGTGAACCACTGCTAAAGTCTTTTTTTTCCTTTATTTCTCTCTTGAACACATTTTTCCTGTTGCGTTATACTGAAGATCAAACTATATGCCTTTGAATAGTTCAGGACACTTTTTAAATGTGTGCTTGTCAACTTGATTAACAGTTGTATAATCCACATCTATTATGGACTGTGCTTGACAGATTGTGTCTCTGCCCCTGCTGTCTCATAAAATGCAAATCTACCTACCTGATAGATTTAAATAGGTACAGCAGATGGGAAAAATGCCAGGTTTTTTTTTTTTCAAGATACTTGTAAATTTTTTTTTAAAAGCATGTCATTAAATATAGTAGCTTTTGCATAAAATTCTTTTCTGCAGAGGGAACAGTTAATTTTATTTGATTTGTATTCATCAAGTTATCCCATATCTCTACATGTATGAGAGAACAGAATTACACTGAAGTTCTACTCGTTACGCACGCGTACACAGAATTATTTAGCTATGCAATATATCAATGACAGGCCAGTCCCACAAAACACAAACAGGCAATACTGCCAAGAGTTCACACTCTCTCTGTGTTTGCTGACTGTAAAAGTCTGCCCACTCCAGAGTTTTTTGCATTTCAGGGGATAATCCGTCAAGAACATTTAATTTTTTTTTAAAAGTGTGCATTAGGAAAAAAGTTCAAGTGTTACTCTTAAACTGTCAGTACCATTAGAATATTGCAGTTCAGCTGTTTGAAAACAATTATTTCCTTCTTTGTAAACTAATACAAAAATCAGGATTTCATTACAGCACTACACTTATTTCACTTTTTTTCTTTGTTATTAACATAGAATCATTAATCATACAGTAACTTAGGTTAGAAGAAACCTCTGGAGGTCATCTTGTCCAAAGTCCTACTCAAAAAAGAGAGTTTACATCATGTAAATTAAGGCTTTATCCATACAAGTTTTGAATATGTTCACAGATGGACATTCTGCAAGCTCTCTGTGCAGACAATTTAATCACCTTCATAATGAAAATGGACTTTCTTGTATTCATTTAGACTTTCCCATGTTATAAACTGTCCATTGCCTTTCATTCTAGACCTTGGCTCTGTTTCCTCTATATGCTTCCACTAGTTTGTTAAAGGCATCTGAGATCTCCCCCTTAGCCTTTGCTCCTAAGACCAAACTCATCTCTTAGCCTCTTCTCGTATGTCATGTGCTCCAGCCCTCTAACTACTTTGGTAAAACTTTGCTGGACCTGCTCCAGCACGTCAATGTCTGTCTTGTGATAAAGAGACAAAAACTGGGCACACTACTCCAAATCCAAGTGCCAAAGAGAATGGAAGAATTACTTCCCTGGACCTGCTTACAACACTCCTCCTAATGTAGCCCAAGATGGTGTTGGCCTTTTTTCCTGCAAGGGCACGTTGCTGGCTTATATTCAATTTGCTGCTCACTAGGACCCCCAGCTCCCTTTTCGACTAAGCTTCTTTCTGTCCAGTCGATGTCACGAGGTTCAATAAGACCAAGTGCAAGGTCCCGCACCTGGGTCAGAGCAACCCTCGTATTGGGTATCGATATAGGCTGCGGGGTGAAGGGATTGAGTGCAGCCCTGCCAAGAGAGACTTGGGGTACTGGTGGATGAAAAGCTGGATGTGAACCTGCAATGTGCGCTTGCAGCCCAGAAGGACAATTGTATCCTGGGCTGCATCAAAAGAAGCGTGGCCAGCAGGTCGAGGGATGTATTTCTGTCCCTCTACTCCACTCTGGTGAGGCCCATCTGGAGTACTGTGTTTAGATCTGGAGCCCTTAGCTCTACTCTGTTTCCTCACATGGGCAGCTAATGCCATTTCATCCCTTCTAGTGTATTTTGTCTGGCTGTCTACTATTGCAGGAAGGTGTGAACCTCCTGTATGATCTGTGTCATATGTATCCTGGTGGAGATATCTAAGGTACGCTATGAAATCGCAGCAGATGGGTCTATTTAAAAAGACAAATTGGGCCCAGAATGTGAGCCTCAGGATGAGTTTAGAGATCTTGCATACATGTGCACTTCAGCTTGTATAAACCTAAATTCACTTAACTTCCAAGTGAATCACACCTAGCCTTCAGCAGTTTTTTAGACCTATAATTGAGCTATAGGTTTGTTAACTTTTTACCCAACTGCTTTGAATTAAGTTGTATGTGTTACAACAAAAGGGCATTGAAACATCAATTAAATTAATACATTTAAGAATTGATTACCCATAAATATAATTAATTTTACCTCATGAAGAAATTGAGTAAAAAGAAAGATGTAATTAATTACACTCTTAAGGCAACCTAATAATTTATTCCTTGTCTTCCAGTAAATGCATTAACAAAGTTCAAACTCATTTTAAAGACTGACATAAATATTCTGATATTGAAGTCGTGTTCCTTTTGACTGAAGCTAGGCTGGCATTATTGGAATAGAAAACTACCTATCCCAGGTAGCTTGCCGAGGGTAAGGAAAAACCCTCATTAACAGGCAGTCCTGTCAGTGCTGCTGGTGTACACAAGCTTGCACCAATTTTTGACAAAAGGTTTGAGTTCCTCAAAATAGCAACATGCTGCTAGTACATTGAGCACAGCAACATTTTCTGTGTAGAGCTAGTGGGAATACAACGGGTTTTGAATCTCTCAGTCCTGCAGACTATTGTTGGTATAGACCTGATGAATTCCTTTCTAGGGAAAAAGAAAGTCTTGTCCCTTTGGAGGGCAGAAAGGAGAAAGACTTATCAATTGTCATTCTCCCAAAATTTATATTGCCTTTCTACTTCAGACAGAAAAATTCAGTTGTATCTAGTCTGTTGAGAGCATAGGACCAATTCTGAGTACAGTGGCCAGAAATGAAATCTCCAGGTCCTTTAAAGTACATTAATGCAATTACAGTAATAAAGTAAAACAATTCCCATCCCTTAGGATGAGTCTAAGGTTAGGTAAAGTAGGAATCTAGGCATCACATGTATCCACAGTCCTGCTGCAAACAACAGATAACACTTTCATTGCTGCTGACAATTTCAAGTAATATATTAGCTCCAAGAAGTTCAAGCTTCCCATTCTCAGCTTTCTTTCTGCCTTCGTGTATTATTTCCCCAGAAATCTTTCAGACTGCTGCTAGAAGCTGACTGCTACAGCTTTCATGCAGCCTTTCTGATATGTGATGATGGAAGACTCCATAGTTTCTAAAAGCTATGGAAAGGATGTTCAGTTGAGACTCAGTAAGTGGGGAAAACAGAGAGAAGCAGTGGAAAAGTGGTCTGAATATGCTGCTCATTCTGTTATTTCCCTATGGGCTTACTTTGGAAAGTTATTTTGACTCTATATTTTAATTGTTAAATTGTAACTTTTCCCATAGGACAATATGAGAACCATTTTTAGATGTCTGGATACCTTCTTTTATGAAAGGATTCATTAGATTACCTTATACAATGTAAAGTTTATGAAGAGTGGCCATTAAGAGACTTATGGAGGTGTAAGTGAGGATTTTTTTTAAGCATGCTGACAATAAGAACATGACTCAGTTGTGTGAGAGGAATAAAAGAGAATGAAGTATGGGACTGGTCCAACCTTTATTTCTCTTTTGGAGAAAATGATGTCTTCTTTGGCTTCTTTGAAGGTAGTTCAGCATTTCTTTACTTTTAAAAAATAGGTACTTTCTTTCTGTTCAATTTACTTGCCAGTAAGCAAAAGAAAATGTTTCTTTTGCCACAGAGATACTTGAAGAACCCTGTATATTGTTTTTTTTCCACTGGAGAAGAAGGTGAAAACTATTTTGTTGTTATACGTACATTTGTGACAGACACCTGCAACAACATTTTAAGACAAATTGTAAGGAAGGTTTATAAAATCTTCCAGTGATTCATCTTGTCTTCATTCCTGAAGTAGTTATGTTCATTAGGACTTTGACACTGTAGCAAAAATCACTGCTAACACACAGGCCCAGAAAATATCCCATTGCTTAACAAGAACCTCATGCTGTGGTCCATGTTAGTCAATTTCTCATGCAGCCAATTACAGCAGCAAGAACAATTGAAGTTTCCAATAACAAAATACTCTTCCATTAGGAAGAGCTCAAGAGAAACTCCCTGACAAAACTATTGTTATCACCGGTCTGCTTTTATTGTACTTCCCTGTAGGAAAAGAGAAACTCCCATTCCGAAAGATCTGTGACTGGAAGGTAGGTGTAATTTTTTCCAAAATTTTGTCCAAATTTGTTATCATTATGACAATTTCTCTGAGTCAGCTATCAGAGAGATAATTATTCATTGTACTGTAGCATACAAGAATTCTGATAATGAGTGTGCTAAAAGTTTATTTTATTAATGAAATTTCTTAGTTTTAGGGAGCAGTTTCCTAACAAGCATAAACATATATTTTTTAAATGTGAAAAACTCACAGCTGGTTGTGGCAACATCTACAGAATTCAAGTTATAAATGTTATATAAGGATGAAATTCAAGTCTGTCCTGTATTTGTAACTGTGGTGTAGGCGGGTATCATGGCTGTGCCCATGTGCACTTCCAGTGGACTCAGTCACCAATAACCTGACAGATCAAAGAAGTTCCCTGGCCAGTTTCTGGTGAGATGAACCCATGATTTGAGACATGAGGATTGACTCACCGACTTCACAACAAAACATTTTACTAAT
>JAAGAY010141506.1:0-18787 GCA_011801015.1 Ardeotis arabs | reverse complement strand
GGGGGGGTTGGTCGGGGTAGAGGGATCTGGGGGGTTGGTTGATGGGAAGCTCGACAGGAGGCAACCATGTGCCCTCCTGGCCAAAAGGGCCACCCGTACCCTGGCGCAGCAGAGCGAACCGCTCGAAAGACGTGGTTGTCCCACGTCTTGGTGTGACCTCGAGTCCCGTGGGCACTTTGAGGCCCCACAATCTCAGAAGGACGTGAAAATACACGACCGTGTCCAGAGGAGGACAACAGGGACGGTGACAGGACGCGAGGGCGCGTGAGGAACGGCTGAGGATGCCGGGGTTGGTCACCCTGGAGAAGAGGAGGCTGAGGGGTGACCTCACTGGTGTCTCCAGCCTCCTCGTGATGGGGACCGGAGAGGGAGGTGCTGATCTCCCGGCTCTCCGGTGACGGGACAGGAGGGACGGCTGAACGCTGCACCACGAGAAGTTCGGGCTGGCCGTTCGGAAAGAGCTCTTCGTGGAGAGGGTGGTCAGGTGGCCCGAGCTCCGCAGGGCTGAGGCCGTGGCCCCGCGGCGGCTGGTGTTCAGGAAGAGCTCCGAGAACGCTCCGAGATGCCGGGTTAGCTTTGAGGCTGCCCTCTGTGGGTCAGGAGTTGGGTTTGGTGGTCCTCGTGGGTCTCTTCCAACGCGGACATTCGATGTCCTTGCGTCACGAGGACACACGGCTTTCAGCCCAGCTGGCGTGTGGCGGTGTTGGGGACTCTAGCCGGTTTAAGACGTGAAGCCCTTGCTGCGGAAGCACGGTGTTCTTGTTGTCGGAGAGCTGGTGGCGCCCGTCCCACTTGGGTTTGTCTCTCGGGTGCAACGTGGAGCTGAGCAGCTGCTTCCCTTCCCCCTCGGTGGCACCGTGTCTGGTTTGTCCTGCTTGTACCCCTGATACCTGGTGTGCTGCTGCGGTTTTGGGCTCTCCTCGTGGTCCGCGTCCTTCCTGTTCTTGCTGTCTCCTGGAAATGTGTGTTTCTGTGGGAAGAGACTTCTGGGGCTTGGCCACCAAAGGCTCCGAGATGTAGGGAAAAGGGATTAGTTTAAGGACGGAGAAGTTGTCAACTTACCAGTTTTCCAGCAAGCGTTGCCGGTGGCCGGTCCCTTCTTGCTCGTCCTGGGGCCAAGGTCTTCCCCGGGGTGTTTAGGACCCCCCAGCCCTTCTCAGCGTCGGGTGGAGGAGCGCAGGAAGGATCTCGGCAGCTTTTTGGGCTCCATCTCCTCGTCGCTGGAGCGTGGCGCATTCCTGCCAGCCCCGACGTTGGCGGTGAGATGCCGCTACGCGAAACCACCCAGCGATTCGCTGCGACGCCGGCGCTTGGCCCCGCCGCCGCGCCAAGGTGGGCGCGAGAGCCCGCGCTCGCTGCGAGGACCCCGTCCGACCTCTTGGCTCAGTTTGGGGAAGGACCCGCGCCAGGCACGGCGCGCCCACCGACGGCGACGCGCTCCGGAGCGCTCTGGCACGCACGCCGGCGGGAACGAGAGGCGCTCCTCGGTCTTGGTGGGTGACGGCGCGTTTCGATAGCCGGGAGGGCAGCTCGTTACGGGCTGGCAGCAACGAACGGCGGGAGGGGGATCCCTCAGGAGCCCCTTCCGTAGCCTCGTGTCATCCGAAATAGCCTCCGAGGACCTTCTCGCTGGCTGATGTCGCAGGCGCCAGAGCGCGGAGCCTCGTGCTGGCTTCCCAGGACTCCCCCGCTGCTGCTTTTTGGGTGAAAAACCTCCGTTTTAACGACGGCGAAGCCAAAAACCTGCCGGCAGAGGGAGGACAAACCGTCGACAGGGGAGTCGGAGGGACCTGGAGCGAACAGCGGCCGGCGCCGGCAAAACTGCTGCCACTCCGTGGGAGCAGCCGCGATCTGCTGAAGTTCTGACGGAGACGGATCCAACGCACGGGCTTGCGACAGAGCCTGGCTGCCTTTCAAGCCGCTTGGATGGAAACCGCACTTCCACGGGCGCTGGACGCGGCCTGTGCTGCCGAGGAAGGCTCGCTGCCCGCACGTCCATCGCAGGCCCGGTAACTCTTGAGGGGGAGCAGAAAACCCGCAAATATCCGAAATTTGTGGAGGATTGGCTTGGAATGGCTTCTGAAAAGGCTCCATTTGGGCTCTCAGCGGCGGGTGAAAGGCCTGAATGGGGGCTGGCGCCCTCGGGCAGAGCTCTTTCTCCCCGCCTTTTGTTGTGAAAAGCGGGGCGATGGGGGAAATGCAGAACGGGAACCTCCCGGGGGGAAAATCCCCCGCTTGCGCCCCGCTCTGCGGGTGGGGGGAGGCTTCCGCTGCAGCCCCGAAACCGCTCAGAGCCTGGACGCGGGACCGCGCCGCTCAGGGCCATCCCCGTCCCGCCAGGGCTGGGGGTACGGCCGGGACCCCCGGGGTTTTTAAGCCGTAAAGAAACGGCCAGGTTTTACGGAGCGTCCGCGCCCGCTCCGTCGGCTGGGAGATGGGCTGGTGCCGTGCCGGCACGCGCGGGGCTGCACGAGGGGTGGTTGAGGAGAGCTTGGGAGAAAAACCGTCTTTTGGGGGGGCTCGGAGCTCTTTTGGGGGGCTTGGAGCTCTTCTGGAGGACAGATGTAAAGCAGACGCCCTCCCTGCCCGACGCAGGCAGCGTTTAGGAGCGGGCGTCGCATCTCAAACCCCTTCAATCCTCAGCGTTTCTTTTCCGAAGCACGCGAAGGTTTTGCCGGAGGTTTTTCTGGGCTCAAAGTGGGAAGTTTGGGATTTGGGATTGCCATCCCGGGGCCAGGCGGGATTGGTGCTGCCTCGAAAGTCGCTGTGGGCCGAGCGGCTGGTGGAAGCGATGCCGAGGAGCGACGGCGTGGTTCGAGCGCGGCAGAGGAAGGAGCAGCGTCGTCCTCCCGGCTTGACGCGGGTCGTAGGATCCGCACCGCGTTTGGGGTGCCGAGCGCCCGCCCTTGCCCTGCGGTCGCATCCCGGCTCTGCGGGAGCCTCGGAAATACCGGCGGAGCCCAAAATTGTGCAAGCCTGAAACGTTGGGAAGTCTGGAGCCTGGGAGCGAGCCCTTGACCCCAGCCGTCGGCCTCGCTCCGCCGGCTCTTTGCCTTTTCCTTGGAGGAAACGCAGCCCGACGCTTTTCCCTCGCGGCGCCTGGAGCGTTTCGGACGGGGCTGGGCTCCGCGTCCCACCCCCCGCGCTGGGGGCACGGCTCTGGTGATCCCCTGCGCTCTGCAAACGCCCCGGGAGCTGAGGCGACCCGGCAGAACCCGCGTCCCCCGGGCGAGGCGCGCGGGGCGGCTGGAAACGAGAGCGGAGCTCGGCGCTGGGAAGGTGTCGGGTTCCCGCGCGGCCGCGCCAAGCCAAACAAGCCACGCTGCCGGGCTGCGCGGCACCGGAGCCGCTTCCCCGTGGCGGCCCTTCCTCGCACCTGTTTCGCTTTCGCTTGATCTCGCTCGCACACCCGCGGTGAAACCCCGCGCGGCGTCTCGGCGCGGACTCCCTGCCCTGTCGCGTGCGGAGTTTCGGGGAGAAACGGGGGTTTCCCGCCTCGGTAGATTTGCCGGAGGTTTTCCAGCGGGGAGCGGGTGCCTGCGGAGCGAGTTCAAGCTGCTGACAACGGGCTGGCTTTTCTCCGCTGCCTTTCGAAGCCATCTGTGACGGCAGGTTGCAAACCACAGCTTGATTCTATTTATTTTTTTCTCTTCTATTTTTTTGTGAGGAGTGGTTTTTTTTTTTTTCTTTTTTTTTGTTTTGTTTTTTCGCCTCAACGACACCGTTGGTGACTCACAGCTCCCATGTGATCGCCCCGTGCGGCAGGTCGTCCGTCATCCAGCTAACAAGCTTCCCATCCCGCTGTGGTTGATCGTCCCCGTCTCTCTTCCGGTTCTTGGGATTGCCCCTGGGCTTTTTGGCACAACGGCCCCATCCTTCTCCCTCGGGGCGCTGCTGCCCCGCTCTCCTCCGCGTCGAGGACCTTTCTGCTGCCCCCTTTGGGGTCAGGAGCAGGTATGAGACGTCGCCGGCGGCTGCTCGGGCTCTCCAGGAGACTCTTTAGTGCAACCTCGCAATGTTTCCTCCTCGGTTGCGTCTTTGCCCCCGTTGACGTTTTTTTCCGGTGGCCTTCATGATCTTCTGTAGATCTTCTCTGCGTTCATGGGTGCTGCTGGGTTTTACGCTGCTGCGATGCTTCTCCTTCTCTACCCTGAGTAGTTTGGTCCCACTTGGCCTCCAAAGCCCTCACCGTTGGGTTGCGGTGGCCAAAACCGTGGTGGAGACCGCCCCCCTCAAGGTCCCTGGGCTGCTGTGGGAACGTCTCCCGGCTCCATCAGTCATGGAAGGGTGCGGCTCTTCCTCCAGGCAGCCGGCTCGTCCTCTCCTGGCTCCGCTGTTTGGCTCGCAGACCTGCAGGTTGGCCTCTTTCTTGGAAAAGAAACCGCGTGTCGCTGCGCAGCTGTTTCTGAGAAGATGACGTTGCCCAAATGGTTGAGATTTGGGAGATACAAATTTAACGTCGTCTTCTGGCCGCCCTTGGGTGGCCCTGGCAAGTCCTGCAAGGGCTGGAGGGGCTGCGGCGTCCTGGGAGAGCTGAAGGGAAGCGTTGGGAGCTGTGTCCAAACACTTAAAATCCCCGTTCCACCCCGGGGGGACTTCTCCAGCCCGCGGTGACCGGGGAGATGAGGCACCTCATCCCTGGCTTCATCTTTCTCCTTCTCCACGGCAGCTCCGCAGGACGGGGTCCCCGGGGGAGTGGCTTTGGTGGGCCAGCACCTCGCCCCACGCTGCCCTTCCCTCCGCCGGAGCAGTGCCGGTGCTCGTGGTGGGACGGGTGCCGGGAGCCGCTGGCTCTCCTGCGTCTCCACGTTGAGGTCCTGCAGCTTCGGTTCGGGCGTGCCGCGGAGCTCGCCGGCCCCGCGCCGGCGCGGCGTCTCCGGTTGGGCCTCAGCGGAGCCCGTCGTGCAGCTGTTGACGCGGAGCCCGTGAACTCGTGGCGAGCTCTCGCTGACCGTCGGCGTCCCGGGGAGCCGAGCCGGCGTCTCGGGACGTGTCACGCTTCCTTCGGCTCCGCCCTCCGGCAGCACGCGAGGCTTCCTGAGCCCCGCTGACTCGGGCAGCCGGAGCGCGGGCCCGCGTGCGCGAGCCAACAGCGCGCGCTGCCTCAGTTTAGGGGTTTTTTTTTTGTTATTTTATTCTTTTTTTTCCCTCCAGTGTGAGCGGTTTGTTTAAACCCGGCTGTCCCCACGGGACCCTCTCGGCGTGAAAACTCGGGTGCCATCGCGAGGGTCGCCCGCGGCGCTGGGTGGGCAATCCCTTATTCCTGAGCCGGGCGCGAGGATCTCCGGGTGATCCTTTGTTTCCTCGGCGCTCGTGTCCGAGGGTCTCTCGGAGCGGGGGGCTGGTGCGTGGGCAGCGGTGTGTTGCGGAGGAGGGCGGTTGCTCCTGGAACTGGTCCGAGCTGGGAGAAAAGCGCTCGACTTGAGCGCCGGAAGGCCGATTGGTGCCAAACCGCTGCCAAATCTCCGAGCGTGGCATTGGAGGAGCAGCAAAGCCTGCGCCGAGCGCGCAGCAGAGGCGGCGTATCCCGCGAAACACCTGCGTGGTGCCCGGAGACGGCGCGCGGGACAATCCGGGGCTCGCCCGCTAGCGCAGAGGTCTCGCCTGGAGAGGTTCCGCTGGGTTTCGGTACGGATGCAACAGGCTCCGATCTGTCTGGATCGGCGGGAACGAGCTCCGGAGCCGCTGGAGGGAGTGTGCCCGGGGGCCGGGTCCTCGCTCTGAGGGGCGAGCGGAGGAGGACCGGGGCTGCTGGCATCGGGAACCCCCCCGCGGGAAGCGGGTGCTTGTGGGGTCGGAGCCGTTTGGTGTTTTCCTGGGTCCGCGGCGCATCGCTCGGCCTCGGGTGCCGGAAAGGAGACGGAGGGGGTCTTGCACGCCGCGCTCCAAGCGCTCGGGTCGCCAGGACGAGCTGGAGCTCGTCGGGGTGCTGAGTCAGCGCGTCCAGCCCCTCGCAGCCGCGCCGTGCCGTGCCGTGCCGTGCTGTTCCCCACCTCCGTCGGCGCAGAGCCCACTTCCTGAGCAGGCGGTGCCTGCCCAACTGCTCGAGGGAGAGCGCCTTGCGCTCGCGGGGGCAGGATGAGCTCGGAGCGCCGCCGGTGACGGAGGCGAGAGGGACCCGCTCGTCCCTGAGCGCGTGGTAGGACGTGGGGCCACGCGGCCACCGTCTCCCGTGGGGTTTTGGGGTCTGTGGTGTCCGGGCAGGGTGAAACCAAATCCTGTTTTGCACCTAGAAAGCGAAGAGGGGACCCGGGAGGTGGGATCGGCTCTGCGCGGAGACGTGATCCTCCTGCGCGGAGGGAGGGTGGCAAACCACGCCTCGATTTTAGGGGAGGTGGGAGCCGGGGGAGGAGACCAGCGCTTGCCCCAGAGCCCGTCCGTCGGGAAACACGGGCGCTCGGTGGTTGCTCCAAGGTTTCCCCGTGCCCGTTGAGACCCGTGGCCGTCGCCGCGCGTTGCTGGTGGTTGGGGGACACAGGGTGGCTTTGGCCCGGCGCCGACGTGGTCTCTCCCACGGGAAGCGTCTGTGCGTTCGCCCTTGCTGCGTGGCTCACGGCCGTCTTAACGTTTTTTGGTGACGCAGCTGTTGAGGTGTCGCTGGGTTGGGTGGCGCCCGGAGGCCCTTGTCTCCTGCTCCTGGGGGTGTGGCTGCTCTTGCCAAGAGCTCTCTGGGCTTGGTGGGACCAGGGCCTTGTCCCCGTTGTCCTGGTGTCTCCCTGTGGCCTTGGGTTTCTCGTGGGGTGTCAGGGAGAGCTGGTCCCTGACCCGTCCGACACCCAGAGCCGCCCCTCCAGCCTCTCGGGGTCGTTTTACGCCCCCCCAGCCCCTCCCCGCGCTGCCGTTTCAGACGGCGTTCCTCTGCTCGCGGGGCTTCCCGCGCCCCGGGTGGGCGAGCGCGGAGGGGGTTCAAATGGGGTTGGATTGTTTTGTTTTGCTCCCCAAATCGGGCGCAGGCCAAGGACTTGCTGAAGCACAAGGCGGGAGGTTTTGGGAGGTCTCCGAGCCCCCCACCGAAGGCCGCTCCCCCTTGAAGTTCAGCGGGTGGGGGACAGCTTGGTTGTGTCCGGATGAGAACGGGAACGGGCAGGGGGCGGCAGGCGTGACGCTGTTGTGAAGCCGGGAGGAGAATATTTGGGGTGCGTCTCATTCAACCCCTCTTTGGGTAGAAGGGGTGATCTGGGTTGGAGAGCTGACGCCAACGCAAGAGCAGGTTGTCCAGCTCGGAAGATCTCCGAGGATGGCGGTGCCGCGGTGTCTCCATGCCCAGGTGCGAAACGAACGCGGGGAGGCAGACCGAAAGGTGGAATCGTGCCGATCCCGGGCTTCCCAAACGCGTCTCAGATGCCTTTTGCCCGGCCTCTCTTCGTGGAGAGATCCCACGCCAGTCGTCGCGTTGAGATGAGCGTCGGGTCGTGGAGGAGAGCTCTGCCCCGCTCCGCTGGCCGCCAGCTCCCTCCCTCCCTGCAGATACCAGTACTCCCAGTACCTCTCGACTGGGACGGCTCAGACAAAGAGCCAAGGCGGCGGAGGGGGTGCCGGGACGCGTGGTGCCGACGGGACGGACTCTGCTCGCGCTGGGATTACGCCGGCTCGGCAAGGCCGCGGTGAGTCGATGGCTGAATAACGTGATGGAAGGGAGCGCCGGGAGCGCCGAGCTGCACTTGTTCGGGATGCTCTTACCCCCACGCTGGGTTTTTCGCCTCGTCACGGGGCTGGAGGTCGTTCTTTCATCAGCAGAATCCGCTTCACCCCCTCGCAGCGATGGCCTGGACTCCTCCGAGCCGAGCAAAGTCCCGGCGCACGCAGCTCCTCCCAGAGCCGAGCGTGGGTTAAACCAGGAGCAGCTCCCAGTTGTTCATCCCGCCGCACGAGCCGATCCTGCCGCACGAGCCGATCCCGCAGCCTGAGCCCGCAGCGTTCGTCTCCCGGGCCTAGAGCCGACCCGTCGGGGACGTGAGCGTGTATCCGCTCCGCTCTTCGCAGAGCGCCGTCGCTTGGGCCCTTCGCCGCGTCCCTTCCTTGCCCGTGCAAAGTCCGGCAGCGGAAATGTCGGCACCTGGGCGCTGGTTGCACAACCCTGGGCATTTCCAGCCCTTGAACGCACAAACTGCAGCTCCCTGCGCCTGCGGAGGGGCAAAGGGACCCCCGTGCCGTGCCCGGGCAGCCCGGGCAGGAGCCGACGCGGAGCTGTCGGTGTCGCCTGCGCGCAGCGGCGCTGTGCCCAGCCCGGCTCGGGTCAGATGAGACGCGGTGTGCTGCCAGCACGTCGCGCTTTGAAGAGCTCCTGTCCTCAAGGTCACCTGCCCGCGGGCTCGGGAGCGTCCTTCAGTCCTGCCCGGAGCTGCCACGCAGCAAAAAGGAGAAATGTCCCTAACTTCCGCCTGCGAGCGGCCGCGAGCTTTTTGCGGAGCGGGACCCGGAGCCACGCGCAGGATCGCCAACCCCCACGTGCCGGTTTTCGGGAGGAAACGTGCCGCTCGTGTCCCTGGCCGAGCCCTCCCGCGGCACGGCTTGTCCCCGCGCCGGCTCCTCTGCGCTCAGCAGCGCGGCGGAAATCTCCGGCTTGCTCCTGGCGAGCCGCGGCAAAAGGTCGGAGAACGCGATCGTCTGGCCCCAGTGGGAGCGTTTGGTCGCTCGCGTGAGGCCGGGGGTGAAAGGATTTCGTTTGGGAAGCGGCTGCTGCGAGCGCAGGGCAACGCCGGGCCCTTGGGATGGAGGAAGAGCGTCTGCCCCCGGGATCCAGGGCAGGAACGCCATCAAAGAGCCCGACCCGGCGTGGGCGGCCTCCCAAACGGCCCCAGCCGGCCTGACGCGCGCGGAGCACCCAGGTTGCTGGGCCGGGTGCTTTCGGGGGACGGGGGGACGCCGGGGGGCGAGCGGTGTCTCCTCTGGCGCGAGGGACGCGCTGTGCCGTGGAGCTCACGCAGCGCCCACGCGTGGGAGCCGCCCGGCCTGGTGGGAGCGGGTTGGAGAGGGGAGAGCTGCCGGCTGCGCCCTCTTTTGCGGATTCTCCGTGTTTTGCTTCTCCCATCACCCGCTCTCAAGGTGCTCACGCCCGGGAACGCCGGGATCGCCGAGCAGAAGTACCGACGGTGCCTCGGCCTGCGGAATGCCGCAAGCCTGGCTCCGGCTGGGCCTGCCGTGGCTCTGCCGGCAGGGATGCGATCCTGGAGAGGTCCTGGATGGCTGCGTCGGGCTGGAAGAGCCGAGTCTGGGGGCCGTGGGGTGGATTTGGGGACGGGCTGAGTGTGGGAGCGAAGCTCCTGCTTCCCTGCGTTTCCAGCGAGTTTCGGGAAGCTGAATATTCCCGACAGCCTGGGGGGTGGAAAATCCCACAGTTTCTTGGCCGTCCTATGGCCCCAGTTGACCGAATTCCTCGTTCCACCGGTAACGATCCTAAACGCGCGCCATCCGATGGGCGGAAATCCTTGTGCCTGGGGTGGGCGGTGGCACGCTGGTGTGCACCCGGCCGCGCGGCGCTGGCCCCGCCGTGGCACGGAGACACCGTGTTTTCCCACCGCGTGGGTCCGTCTGCTGGTTTTTTTCGGCACTGCTGGTCGCTCTCGGGTTTTTGGCACCGTGAAAGGCCGCGTGTTGAGCCAAAATGTTGATTTATTTTATTTTTTTTCCCGGGTTATTTACAACATGCAGAAGCCGTATCAGCCGCAGGTGCCAACGAGCGACGCTGCGGTACCTCTGGCTCTCAAATTCGACGCTCCCCGTTAAAGCCTGAGCCCTACGCGGGAGCGAGTCTCATTCCAGAGCTCGGTCTCGCCTTGCGACATCTTGCCTTGCTCGGCAGATGACGCAATAGCTCCCCCCTTGCCTAACGCCGCTGCTCGGATGGCGAGGTCCCTCCGCCTGGCCGGAGACACGGGATCTCTTCTCACCTCTGTTTTCCGTTCGTTTGGACAGGCTGGGGAAAGCCAAAGCCCGGGAGAGCCTGCGTAGGCTCCGTGAAGGCTTTTTGGAGGGGACCGTCTAGTTTGGAGGGCTTTGGGGAGCCCTCAGATTGCGCAGAGAAGCGGTATTGCAAATTCCTGTCCAGTTTGCTCAATATTTGATTTCTGAAGTCTCGTTCTGGTCAAACCAAGTCATCGCCCTCTGGAGAGCCTCTTCTTTTTTCCTGCCTTCGCTGGAAACCGGTTCCTCCCATCCTCAGACCGATGTCCTTCGGAAGTGCCGGTCCTTGTGCAGTGGGAACCCAGCTGATCTGGAAGCTGCTGGGGAGGCCGAGTTGGAGCCGAGTCTCCTTTCTCACCCTTTATCGCGGAGATACGAGGTGCAGAAAGCATGCGGAGGTCAGGTAGGCGTCCCTCCTCCCGGCCTGGGGGGTTGTGTGGAAGGAGAACCTTCTGTTGTACTCGGGGGATGGAGCCCTACACGGGTTGAAGTTTGGGCGATAGTAGCATTTTAGAGTTTTCTTTAAATCTTCACCGCTCTGTGCTCTTGTGGAGTGTTGCTAGGTGCCTCTTGGGAGCTGGCTAGAAAACTTCCAGGAGGACATCGTTTCTTGGTTGCACTCTTCAGAAGAGTGATCCTCTCCCTGATTCTAGCTGCTCTAGGGTCTTGGTGGATACCACCATCCTTTGGACCTCTTGGCTTTAGAATCTTGAACTTCTTTGGGCTTTTAATCCTAAAATCGCAGAATAGTTGAGGTTGGAAGGACCCTCCAGAGGTCTTCATCCCATCCCCGTGCTCCAAGCACAGCCAGTTTTAACGTTAGGCTGCTCAGGTGCCATCAGTTGAGTTTTGAGCATCTCCAAGAGTGGAGATGGCCCACGCCTCTGGCCTGTCCTAGAGCCACTCTCACCAGGAAGAGTTTCCCATGTTGTGACTTCCTTGTCCTCTTGTTGCGCGTGTCCAGGAGGAGTTTGGCTTCGTCTTCTCTCCGTCCTCAATTGGTGCCTGTCGGCAGCCCCTTCGTACTCTCATCTTGAAGCGCAACGAGCCCATGTTCCCCCAGCCCATCTTCTTCCGTCATGCGCTCCAGTTCCCAGTGGTTAGGGACCTTCATCGGCCTGCCGTCATGGGGTGCTGGATCTATCAACGTCTCCGTGGCCTCCTGACCCAGCGGGGCGACCTCGCTAATTATCACAGCTACGCTTTGGTGCGTTCGTCCCAACTGACGTGCCCGGTGGCTCCGACACAAAACGAACCGGAGGTTTTGCGCGGGAAGCGTCTGCCGTGTGAAGAGCAGTGACGTGGAAAAGCACCTCCAGGTGCACCTGGTGTTTTCTGGGGCGGCGGTGAAGGTTTAGGCGGAATTTTTGCACCCTGATACGCGACCGAGCCTCTCGAGCGTGCCGTTAACCCTGGCCGTGGTGGCCTTGGCGCGCCGGGGCTCTTTCGGCTCTTCTGGAGCTGTTGGTATTTCTCAACGCGTGACCTTTGAGACGCGTTATGTAACGAACCGTCGCTGAATTTGTCCAGAGCCGGGCCTGCCGTGTCTCGGAGCTCCGCGTAACCGCTCCCGTGCTGGGAAACTCGCAGGTTTGTCCCTTATCTCCGGCTTTTTGGGTGTGTTTTGGCCGGGGGCTCGTGCGGTGGCTTCATTTTGAGTGTCTTGATTTCCTGGCCAGGTTGCTTTAACTCTTGGGACAGAGGAAGAAGAGAGAGGAGAGACGCGCGGCCCCGAAACGAGGGCGCTTGACCCCTCGGAGGAGAGGCTGGGAGCTCAGAAATGAATCCCGACCCGCCGCGCTCCCCGGGAGCCGCTGCAGCCGCGCTCCTGCGGCCGGAGGAGCAGGATTACCATAGAGGGTAAACGTGAGCCTCCTCGGGCCGAGACGTTCGACTCCCTCATCTCTCGCCGTTTCCAAGAAACCGGGATTTGCAGGGAGCGCGGTTACGTGCTCATCAGGAGAAAGATAAATCACCGCGTGTTTTCCTCTGAAGGAGACAGTTTCTAAAAATAGGAGCTGTGCTGGAGCTCCGGAGAACAAAAGAGTCCCTGGGAGGCTCCTGCGCTGTCCTTTCTCGGCCGTCGGTGCCTCTGCCCCCTCCATCCCGCGCTGGGATTCATGGAAGTGTTTAAAATCGGCCGATTTGGGAGGGCTGGGTTTTTCCCCTCATCTTTTCCCCCAGCATTCCCACCCCAGCCGGCTGGTGACTCAGGCTTTCCTGAACCCACGCTGCTGCTCTCCTGTGACCTCGGCAGCTCGGCCCTGCGTCCCGCCGCCTTTTCCAAAATGATTTTGAAGCCCAGAGGAGCTGATCTGGGAGCCAGGGGTGCTGCCACCTCTCCAGGACAGGCTCTGGTGGCAGATCAACCCCAGCAACGTCCGCGGTTCCAGCTCTCTATCTAGAGGAAGGATCTCAAACCCCGTCATCTCCGGGTGAGACCTCCACGTTGGAGGTGCTCATCCTCAAGAGTCTCGCCTCCGAGGTGGCTCACCAAGACGTTGGAAGCATGGGAACCCACCCCTGGCTTTTCGTGTCCCTCCTCTGCGTCTGGGGCAGGTCCTTTGCCATCTCCATAACCAGCACGGTGGTCTGAATACCGCGGTGCTCCTGGTTTTACGGCACATAACCAGTGACCCGGTGAATAAACGAACCTCTGAGCGGCTACGGAGGTCGCTTGGGGCTGCAGAGGCTCCCACAGGCTGAGCCCGCCGCCCCTCGGAGCACAGTCCATCTCCTTGGCCGTGCGTTTCCAAAGCGCTTCCCAGGATGAGCAGTTCCATCCTGCTCTCGTTGAAGCTCCCGAGGTCACTGGTGGGGGCTGAGCTGCTCCTCGCCCGTCCCTGGGCGTGATCCGTTCCGGGTCTGCGCCATCCGTCCAGCCGTGGACGCCTCCTTCCCGTGGCCTCCTGGTTGTTTCCACCACGCCAGCGAGCTCCAGGCGACTCTTGGGCTGCTGGGCGTCCCGTGACCCGAGACGACGATGATGATGATAGTGGGAGCAGGGATGCAGCACAACTCCTCCTCCCCGCAGCAAGCTTGCTTGCCCGGGGCCGGGCGTCCCGTGACCCGAGAGACGATGACGGGAGCTGGGACACGGGACGGGTCCTTGTCCCAGCGGCGACCTTGCCTGCCTGGGGCTGGTTCGCAGCAGGAAACGCCGTGGAGTCACCCAGCGACGCCTCGGCCTCGCCGGGCTCCCGGCCTTGCCTGTCGTACCCAGTGAGTCCAGGCTTTCCTCACAGCCGGGACAGGGATGGACCGGGATGGGGGGGATCCGGCACCAGGAGCGAGACGCCCACGTCCTGCCCAGAGCTCGATCCTGGCTGACGGAACATCTGGGCCGGGTTGGTTCTGTCCAGATGTCTTCGTCGGACGCAGCCGAAGGCTTTCTTCCTCCTGAGGAAGGATGCATGTGGGTCTCAGCAGACCCTGCAGATCTTCAGGAGACGCTTGCCTGCCTGTCGCCGCCGCCTGGAGTCCTGCCGTGCCGCTCCTGGCCGGCAGGCACGGAGATGAGTTAGCCCGGGAGCCATCTCGGGGGTTTGGCCAACGCCGGAGCGAAGCAAAGCTCCTCCGAGCCCTAAACGGTGCTCGGCGCCGGCCTGGCACGCGCGCAGGCACCCGGAGAGACCCCGCGCGCCGGTCCAAGGGCGAGGAAGCACGCGGCACCGCGGAGCCCCGGCCGCGGAGCCGGGGGAACCGGTCGTCTTCTCAGAGCGAACAACGGCAACCCCTGTTGAGCCGCTCGGCCGCGGCTCCGTGCCGGATCCCTCTCCGGCGAGCGGCGGCAGCGGGAGCGCGGCCAACGGCGTGTGCATCTTCCCGTTAAACTGCTTAGCCGTAGGAACGATTATCCAGCAAATAGTTGCGCGCAGGATTAAACCCTCTGAAGTGTGGCTCGGAAATCCTCCCGTAATCCGGAGCCGGCTGGAGGAGGGAAGGACGGGCAGCGGGAGCAGGGGGGGGTTTATCTGCTGGGAAAGCTTTTTTAACACATTAAAAAAAACCCAGTTTATTGCAAATTGCGTTGAAGAAGCCTCGCCTGGGCACTGACCTGGGAGCTTTCCTCTCTTTGCAGATGAGCCTGATCCTGCCCTCTCCGGTGCCGTCCCAGCCCCAGCTCCCAGGACTGAACTCGGGTAAGTTCCCAAGGGCCGTCGCAGAGCGGGGAGCACCTCTCCCCTTGCTAACGGTGCTCCGGTTACGCAAAGCCCCAAAATATCTCCCTGGCTGTCCCCGAAGAGGGCTGTCCCACCAGCGAGGATGTCAGCAGGTCCCTCCGGAGCCGGCCAGCACGGCCTCCTCGCTGCAGAGCAGCCTTGGCTGCTCTAATTTATCCCGTTTGTCCTGCTTCCCAGCGCACCGCCCTGCCGCTGCCTGCCCCGAATCACCCTGGGGGCACCCCGGTTCCCCTGGGGGCACCCCACTTCTCCTGTGGGCGCTTGACTTGGTGGCGTTGGGTGTCCCGAAGCGGCTGAGGGGTGTCCCAGGTAGCTCCCGGAGAACGCAGACGGAGGGGTGCCAGCCCGAGGGCGGTGCAGAGCGGGGGTCCGCGTCCCCTCCTCGCGGCACCGGGGGCCCGCGCCCGGCTCAGGGTCGCGCTCCGTCTCAGCCCGTTTAGCGACGCAGCCGGTGCCCGGCGCGTTTTAATGGGCTTATTTCGGTGTCTGCCGCGGACGGATCCTTCCCGGGCCGGCGGTTTCCCCGGCGAGGTATTTTTACGGAGGTTTGCAGGGGTCGCGGTGCGCGTGGGAATCGCATTTCCCTGCTGCCGCGCCGCAGACCACGGCGAGCCCGTCCTCCGGCGCGCAGACGTTTCTCTCCAGTGAAAACAGGGAGAAGTTCGGAGCCGGGAGGGCGAGCGCGGTGGGGCGGGAGGGTCGGTTGGCCCCTAAGCTTGGCTTTTCCCAGGAACCAGGTGGAAATGAATAGGTTTGAAAAGAAGGAGAGAGGGAGGCCGCGCGGGAAGCGCGTGGAGCTGGCAGCCCCGCTGTCTCCAACAAAGGCGCTTTGTTCCCCCGGCGGCACAACCTGAGCCGGGAGATGGTGTTTGGCTGGCCCTCGGCAGCTCCTTCCGCGAGGTCTCGAGCTTCTCCGGGTGTCGGGCTCCGCGGTCCGGCAGGGTCCTTCCCCAGAGGTGGTTTAGCGGGGCGCAGGAGCCGGGAGGTGGCTGTCGGCGTTCGTGCCACGGGTGCCGCGCAGAGAGGGAGAAGCTGGCCGTGCAGGACGGAAGCTGGGATGCATCCGTAGGGCAGGGGTGGGGCGCAGAGGGCTTTGCCCCGCTCCGCGGCTCGGCGGACGCCCCGGGTGTGCTCGGCCCCAGAGCAGGCGTCTCCCCAACCCCCGGGCAGCTGCCATCGGGGCCTTGGGGCTCCTGGATCTCCGGGACCCCAATTCAGGAGGCTCAGCGTGGGAATCTGGTGCCATCCAAGGCTCCGCTTCCCCGCCGAGCCTCCGCCCACCCCGGCAGAAGGGCTTGAGGCTCCTTAGATCCTGTCTCACAGCCGTTGGTCCCGTGCCAGACGTCTCCAATCCCTTGGGCTATCTCAGGGAAGACCAAATGTCTCTGTTGCGCCCTCACCGTGTCCCTTCTTCCCTGAAAAAGCCTCCAAGCCCGACGCAGGACTTTCAACGCCACGAGGCCGGGACTGCCCGTGGGTTTGCTCGGCCCCTCTCTAACACCCAACACTTCTTCGTGCCACGGTGGTGCCCACAGCACCCGTCTGGGTGGCATGGGGCCACCCCGTCCCGCTGTAGAGCTCCCCCCACGGCGGCTGTGATGTTCTCCAGCTGTTTGATGGGGTCTGCCCAACTTTGGGGAAAGGTTTCCAAGAGGATGAGGAGGAGCCACCTTGATCCACTGTGGCCTGGGTTCTCCACACAGGGAGGAAAGACTTCCCACTCCTGCGGTGGAGAGGGGTCACTCAGGGACTTTCACTTAATGTGGAGACAAACCATCCTTTGGTCCCAGAGACCTTTGGTGTGGTCGTGTTGGCGCTTAAATCCATTTTCATGCAACTTTGAAGAGCTCCTGGGCCTGTTCTTTGGCCTCGTAGTGACAAGTGTCATCGCCAAGAGCAACTCTCCCTGCTGAGCTGGGTGAAAAGGAGGACACGAGGTGTCCGGGCGTCCTGAGAAGTTGGTGAGGGAAGGGGAAGGAGAGGCAGAGAGTGGGGTGGAGCGAGGGGAAGACGACTTCTGGCCCAAGGCAGGAACGGGTGGCGCGGTGATGGGAACCCAACGCTCCTGTCGTGCCTGGTGTGACTGTCGCGGAGCCGCCCTGGGGAGCAGATACGGCCATCTCCAAAACCAGCTCGGAGCCAGCCCAGGAGAAGACGCAGAAGTGATTCTGGCCCCGGGAGGGTGGGGAGGGACGGGCTCGTTTTTCTCCTAAGCCTTTAATGTTTGGGGCGAGACGGAAGGAGTTGTTAAATCCCCGGCCCGCGGTACGCCGTAACACCGCGCAGGCTCGCTCCGGGTCCAGGACGCCCCTTTTGTAGGAGGAGATGTTTGCGTTACCCCGTTAGGTGGTCATTAACTCTCACAACTTACTTGCAGCTCCACGAACGAAGAGCATTTGGAGTTCCAGAAGGCTTTGTACAGAGCGGATGCCAGGAGCTCCCTAGACCTGCGAAACATGACCGTGTCCGGCAGCGTCGCCTGGGACACCTCCGCCCTGGAGACGAGAGCGGGCGATGGGAGAGAAGAAAGCACTTTAGAGAGATTCTCTGGCTTGAAGGACCCGAAGGACGCGCGGTGCGTGACGGAGTCGGCGTTCGCCTTGGAGCCTCCGGTTGTAAATACGGTGCAGGTGGATCCCGAGCAGCTGGAGAGCGACTCCGAGGACCTGGATGGCGGCAAGGCGGCAGCAGAGACGCCCAGCCCTTGCGCTGGGGCGCCGGTTGGCGGCGGGGAGGAGAAATATCTCAAAAATGAACCAAAGCAACTTGAAGGCCTCAGCAAAGAGCACTTAGAGAAAAGCAAGAGGGGGGTCCAGAGGGTGGACTGGATCTCCAGCCCCAGCAAAAGCCCAAGTCCTCATTACAAAGACGTGAGCAAGCCCACAGATGTAGCAACCAACTTGCCCTTTCGGGGACGGGCTGCGCGTGAAGTGCCTCCTCCGCTGACTCCAACGGTGTTCCGAAAAACGCTAAACCCCGTCCTCGGCAAGTCCAAATCCCTGGAGAGCTCCTCGTCCCACAGGAAGGGGCTGATGAGCGATTCGGACTTGGGCGAAATCAACCCGCTCAACGCGGCCGAGTGGACAATCCAGAAGCCGAGTCTTCAGCTTGGCATGGACATTGCCGTCGGCAAACAGTCCTGGACGGTAAACGCCGAAGACTCGGTGGAGCGGATCCCGCTGATGTCTCTGGAGCCCGCTCCCTGCAGCTCCTATGACCTCGAGATGAGGCCCTACGTGTGCAGCGTCTTGGTGGAGGAGCAGGGGAAGGAGGAGCTGGGGCCGGAGGAGGACCCTACGGTGTACACCTGCATCGAGTGCAGCATTTACTTCAAGAAGAAGGAACATTTGATGGATCACATGCTTCAGCACAACCGCGGACCAGGGCGGGACCAAGACGGAGATGCTTTGGGAGGGCAGTGTCAGTTCTGCTGCAACGAGTGTGGGTGGGCCTTTGGAGACCCCGCGTCTCTGGAGCAGCACAAAAGGCTCCACCAGGAGTCGAGGGAAAAAATAATCGAAGAGATCCAGAAGTTGAACGAGTTTCCGGACGAGGGCCGGGAAGCCCGGCTGCAGTGCCCCAAGTGCGTCTTTGGCACGAACTCCTCCAAGATCTTCGTGCAGCACGCCAAGATGCACGTCAAGGAGCGGAAGGACCAAGGGGCAAAGAACATGAATCTCTTTGGAAGCACGGGCAGCGGAGAAATACGGGATAGCCCGGTGCACGGCGTCTACAAACACTTCAAAGCCAACGAACACGTGTCCCTGCAGGTGCAGGCACCGCCTCACGGCAGCGGCAAAGGGCTCAGCACCTGCGTGCTCTGCAGCTTCCCGGCTCCCAACGAGAACATCCTCAAGGAGCACATGAAGTACACCCATTCTCACCTCTCCTGGGACGCCGAGGGGTACGAGGATGACCCCAATCAACCAGGAACTAGCCGAGATGCCTACAGCCCAGCCAGGCCGGGCCGGTTTGCAGAGACGGATTATTTCGGCAAAGCGGACCGGCTCTTCCCTCCGCCTCACCGAGAAAGCGCCTCGCACTACGAAGCTGTCCACGCTTTTGGCCTCGCTCACCCGAGGCTTGACAAAAGCAACGGGGCGAGTAAGAAGGACTACCAGACATCGGGGTTTCACGCCAGGAAAGCAGCTCCGTACGCTGCCCCGCACAAAAACCTGGGCTTGTCCGGTTTTCCCTCTGCGAAAGCTTATTCCCAGTTTGCTCTGCAGCAGCTGAAAAAAAAAGCAGCGGCTCAGCACCTCGAAGGAGAAGGCGACGGCCTCAGGAGCCACCCGATGGGGCTGGAGGAGCTCAGGCACAAGTGGATGTTGGCCAGCGATGCTGGGAGCGTGGAAGAGGAGATCTCCGTCAGCACGGAAATCTACCTGAGCGAGAACAGAGGCCTCAAACCCGTCACCATCCCTCAAGCTGCCTTGGACCTCAAGAGGACGTTCAGAGACACCTTGAAGGCCACGGATTCTTCCATAGCTTCGGAGGAGCAGCAGCAGCAGTTGCGGAAGATGGTCCCCATCGTCCTCCTGGAGGAGGTGAAGGTGCACCCCAAGGCGACAAAGCGGCCCCGGGGGAAGCCTTTCAAGAAGAAACCGACGCTCCCTTCCCGGGAATTCCTGATGGAAGAGCCCCTTCCGTTGGATATGCTCCTGTTGGACGCTCCTCTGGAGGGTCCCCTGGAGCTCGAT
>JAAGAY010141505.1:0-27852 GCA_011801015.1 Ardeotis arabs | reverse complement strand
CTTCAAAGGTCATCCAGTCCAACCCCCCTGCAAGGAGCAGGGACATCCCCCACTAGATCAGGTTGCTCAGAGCCTCATCCAGCCTGGCCTTGAATGTTTCCAGGGATGGGGCATCCACCACCTCTCTGGGCAACCTGTTCCAGTGCTCTACAACTCGCATTGTAAAAAACTTTTTCCTAATATCCAATCTAAATCTAACCCCCTCTATTTTAAAACCATTACCCCTTGTCCTGTCACAACAGGCCCTACTGAACAGTCTCTCCCCATCTTTCCTGTAGGCCCCCTTGAGGTACTGGAAGACCGCTATCGGGTCTCCCCAGAGCCTCCTCTTCTCCAGGCTGAACAGCCCCAACTCTCTCAGCCTGTCCTCACAGGAGAGGTGCTCCAGCCCTCTGATCATCTTCGTGGCCCTCTTCTGGACCTTCTCCAACTGGTCCATGTCCTCCTTATGTTGGGGGCTCCAGAACAGTACTCCAGGTGGGAAGTTGAGGATATCTACACGGCAGATTTACATCACTCATTTCACCACCAAGTCTTATTTGGTTGGTTTTGTCCAGCCCTTCCCCTTCTGCAAATCTTTCTCTTCGCTCCCAGGCTGCAATGCAAGGCCTTTTGTCTAGAAGGAACAACAGGACCCTAAGGAATAATGTTTATTATACGATGTTGTAAGCAATGCTCCTCTGTGGGTTAGGTTTTTTTGCCAGCCCGATCCGCCGTGGTTGCACAGGGCAGACCAGAAGTTGCACAACGGCACACGTGTGGCTGGCTGGACAGCAGCCCCTTCTCTAATGAAAGCCACAAGCTGCTTCCCTTATACTCCCCAAAAAGCAGCTGTGTACTGAAACTGCACCATCTCACTCCAGCTCTGGCTATGTACGTACACCAAGGGTCACATCCGACCAAAGTCACAGGCGTCAGCCCGCGCTTGCACTGCAGAGCCTCTGTCGCAACCACAAACCAAACCATACTCCTCCACAAAACTGAGCCACAATCAGGGATGCCCATGCGAATTAGCTAAAGGCAACAGGATCCTTTATCTTTTGGATATGAAGCAGAAGGAATGAGATCCATCATCATCCTCCTCCCTGGCTGGGCTGTGCCTGCAGGACTGTGGGTGAGACACCCACCTTCTCATTTACAGCCTGCACATACCAAAAGGAGGTCACTTTGTATCCAGCATGAGATAAATAGATTTCCACAATAACCTTCTGGCTCAAACACTGTGAATTGTATCACAAGCCTCATACATTAACCCTTACCCACACTGCAGAGCCGAAATGTCGAGGTTGCTGAAGTTACTGGAAAAGCAATCACAATGCAGGAGATAATAATTATCCAAACAACACATCCAAATAATAAGCCAAAAGCACAGAAAACAGGATCTTTCCATGCAGGACTGCAGACAAAGTACCCCACAGCACGCCGGTCCCGCAGCACCCCTTCCCTGCAAGGGTTGCTGGCTCACACGCTCAATCCTCCGGCGGTTCGGGGTCCAGAGCATTTCTGGATTGCTATGCATGTGGGTGGATGCAGAGAGGGATGGGCAAGGGAGAAAGTACAAGCCAAAAGGGAATTAAAAGACAAGATGAGAGAAAAAAAAAGGAGAACAGAAAGAAAATCAAAACCAAGCAAGAATAATTCTCTTTAAGGTATTACACCAGGGTGAGCTGACACTGTTGGACACCACAGTTTTAATCCTCTAAGTTGAAGGGATGTGACAGGGCAAATATTTCTCGTCTCTACTAGGAGACTTTGTCTTGAGGCTAATGCCAGCTAGTTACACTCAAAGTGTTCAAGATCTTGACACACAGTCCTGAAAGAAAAGTGTTTTGGTCCACCACATTATAAGTTTCTTAAATACATATACACTTGGACATTCTTTCTTTAGGATACAGCTTATCAAAGGAGATGGCATGAGGCAGACCGTGCTTATGGGGTATGGAACATCTCACATTTGTTTGTTCCTTGTAGTTCCTCAATTTTATACAAAGTTATTTGGACTGTCACCATTTGTTCTTTACAAAATGGGCAGTCTAGTTAATAACACTACTTGTAACTCAAAACTCAACATAAGGCATTTTCATCTAGTAAAACACAGATTTCCCTCTTCACGTTTCAGTTTGCCATTTACTCCACCAAACACAAGTGCAGCCTCGCTGCCCCCAGCATGCTCCCACCAAATACAAAGCAATGCACAAGCAGTAGCTCCTATTCCACAGCAAACTGCCATCAGTGATGAACAGATTTCATGTCTAACAGAGCCCATCTAACACAAAGAAAGGACTGCTAGAGAAGTTCTATATTTATTTCTAGTCCTTTCGGTATGTATTTCTGTACTACATACAACTAAAACGGCCAGGACTGTACCACAGTCAGAGAACAAATATGATGGTTTTTGTGTGCATACTTATCCTCCTAGCAGGGGAAAAAAAGGTAAAGGCAAAGACTAGAAGTCAGAACAGGAGATTTTTTTTTTTTTTTTTTTACTCTATCAATGACAGTTTGCAAGACAGGTCCTACCTGGCATTTTGGATTTTAGAAAGACGGGGAGAGACTGTTCAGTAGGGCCTGTTGTTATGCTTTTAAAATAGAGGGGGGTAGATTTAGATTGGACATTAGGAAAAAATTTTTCACAATGAGAGTTGTAGATCACTGGAACAGGTTGCCCAGAGAGGTGGTGGATGCCCCATCCCTGGAAACATTCAAGGCCAGGCTGGATGAGGCTCTGAGCAACCTGATCTAGTGGGGGATGTCCCTGCTCCTTGCAGGGGGGTTGGACTAGATGACCTTTGAAGGTCCCTTCCAACAACAAAAAAAAAAACCAACAAAAAAAACCCAAAACCCTAAATATCATATCTGAACTGTACTGCATATAATCAAGATGGGGAGAGGCTGTTCAGCAGGGCCTGTTGTGATAGGACGAGGGGTAATGGTTTCAAAATAGAGGGAGGTAGATTTAGATTGGATATTAGGAAAAAATTTTTTACAATGAGGGTTGCAGAACACTGGAACAGGTTGCCCAGAGAGGTGGTGGAAGCCCCATCCCTGGAAACATTCAAGGCCAGGTTGGATGAGGCTCTGAGCAACCTGCTGTAGTCGGGGGATGTCCCTGCTCCTTGCAGGGGGGTTGGACTAGATGGCCTTTGATGGTCCCTTCCAACTCTAACCATTCTATGATTCTATTCTTCCCTATGTAATAGTCATTATATGCATTGCCCTGAAGTGTCACTGCAAGACCAACTTCCCTTCCCCCCATCCCATCCTGCAAAGGTCTGTGCAAGGAACTTTTGCAGAAGCTTTAAGACTTAACTTTGAAAGTAGATTTACAAAGTCACTGGATTTCTCTCTGAAAACAGAGGGTTTGCAACGACTTGCACAATTTTATTGCAGTGAGCTAACCTCAGCAAGAAGCAGCAAATTCCAGCTTTGAATCACCTTTTCAAATTACTCTCTTCTCTAATCTATTCAGTTTCTCTCCAAGGGAAGAGACATCTTCCCTGTTAACGTGCACTGCTGCTCCCTCTTAGCATAAGCACCTCTGTCTCTGCAACAGTCACATGCAGAACAACTTAAATTTAGCCAACTTGAACTGGATACATGTATGATAAAAAAGCAAAAGAAGCTGCTGTGGTAGTAAAAAAAAAAATCCAGGCAGGGTAACAAAGCTTGCACAACTGGCTTCATCTGGACTGGGGTATTTGCTTAGCTGGCAATAGTCTGAATGATGGCAAAAGGAAACATGTTACAGCTGTAAAAAAAAATCTAGGTTTAAAGGAAAAAAAAAGTGGTGAAAAAAAATGTGAGGCAATTTTTGTTCAGGGTTATAAAAGGAAGAAATAAAGCTTATATGGTGAAAAGACGAGGAAAACAGGAAAGGCAGAAGGATATGAGATGAATCTGGGCTAAAGATGTCTAGGCGGATGCTGCTGGAGCACCAAGGCATGAGCCCAGCCAGCAGCACTGCAGAGAGGAGCATCCATGTCCGGCACAGCAAAACAAGAGCAGGAGAAATGTAGCCAGAGGGGACAATGGGAAGAACAAACTGGCAAAAAAACATCCCTAACCCTGGAAGGACATCTGCCAGCTACCTGCAGAGACAAACTCAAAAGCTTTAGGGTTACCTCTGCCAAAAGTTAGAAAATGCTCCAGTTTTAAAACTCCAAAGGAGGCCTTATTCTGGTGAGACCGTGCATCGGATCTGGGAATTTGAGTTCAAACACTGAGTACAAATCGGGTTTGAGTGCAAATCTCATTGCCAGCCTGAACAACAGTCACTACGACCCCAGCTAACACATCCGTCTGTAAGAAAATACACATTTGTACATCACAAATAGGCTTTCTGTTCACTGTCAAAAGCACAAAACAACTCAAGACAATCAGGGAAAATTAAGTATTAAGTGTCAAGTATCTCATTTATGGTGCAAGACAAGGGGACAGGTTTGAGTACTGGTTTGGCATAGAAATGTAGGTTGGCTTGTAGCAAAGACAAGTGCTCCACATCAGAAAAAGTCTTTGTAGCCTTTGGAGGAAAGAACTTCACCTCTGCGGAGAAATCCAAGTTTTCACTATGGGCTCACTAATCCTCTGCTCGGTTCACAGCTCTATTTCTGCTGCTCTGCAGTAGCCTCACACACTGCCCGGGGTTATGGCTGCCAGCTCCAAGTTCTCACTTAAATTCATTTAAGTTTCTTTTCTTGGCAACTAATAACGCTCTTCCCTCTCCCACAAAACTGGGTAACAGAGTGAGACTCCCCAGGTATAACACAAGAGTTGCAGATAATAATCACACAGAAAGCACCACGTTTGCATTTCTTTGTACATTTATTACACTTAAACAGCCAGTGAAGACAGCAAGTGCTCTTCACAGCAGGTCTGTCCTCTCGTGTCTGCCCAAAGCCAGCAAAATAAGGTCTGAGCATGGTTACAGAGCCGAACACAAATGCACTATTGGGACTGTGTTGGTTTTGTTTCATGGTAGGGGTGAGCTATGGTGGCAGCTTCTGCAAGAAGCTGACAGAAGTTTCCCCTTTGTCCGGTGGACTCAGCTGGGCCTAGGGCAGACCCGTTGCTGGCCAGGGTCAAGTCAACTGGTGATGAAACATTGAGTGATAACGCTCTGCGATAACGTATTTAAGAAGGGGAAAAATATATTAAAAAAAAAAAAGAGGAAGATGTGAAGAAGCTGGAGCAGGGGCAGAGAGGGGGAGGCGCGAGCCTTGTGGGCCTTACAGGCCCGACTCAGCCCGGCCCGACTGCAAGAAGTGGAGAGGAGATGAGATGTGAAGAGAACCTGAGAGGCGTCTGCCTGAGCCGGTTGTGAAGAATTTCTTGTGAGAGGAACGGCTGCAGACACCAAGGTCAGTGCAGAAGGAGGGGGAGCAGTAATGCTGCTCCTGGCAGAGATTCCCCTGCAGCCCGTGGTGCAGCCCATGGTGGAGCAGGCTGTGCCCCTGCAGCCCATGGAGGCCCACGGAGGAGCAGAGATCCACCTGCAGCCCGGGGAGGACCCCACGCCAGGACAGTGATGAACTGACCATAACCCCCCCCATTCCCTCTTCCCCCCTGTGCCGCTGAGGGTGAGGAAAGAGATAAAGATAATTGGAATTAAGTTAAACCTGGGAATAGGGAGAGGTGGGGGGGGGAAGTTGTTTTTGTTCTTTCTCATGATCCTGCTTTGGTTTTATTAATAATAATAAAAAAATAGTTTTCCCCAAGTCAAGTCTGTTTTGCCCATAATGCAAGGATCTCTCCCTGTCCTCAAACCTCGAGCCCTTTTGTTATATTATCTCTCCCCCATTCCCTCGGAGGGTGGAGAGAGGGAGTGAGAGACTGAGTAGCTTGGTCCTGAGTGGGGCTAAACTACAACAGGGACAGGGACAGATCCTGGTTATAATGAACATGGAGGGATTAGGAAGCCATGACTAGAAATATAATATTGTACCAAGTTAAATTATTGTAAGGGTCAGTCAGAAAATCAGTATTGTCTCAACCTTGTCATCAAGGAATTCCAGGTGGACTATGGATTTGATGTGGCTTAAAAGTTAGGCTTACAACTTGACATGAGTTGCTCTGAGCAGTCTGCCTGAAACGCAGTTGTTTTTCCCAGGAGCAGAATGTGATTGTTATGGACAAGGTTGACTCTGGCCTAACAACAAAGTGTACAACATCCTTGAGATGGTGGACAGAGTGGTGTGGAGGTGCCACGGCTCATCCTTGTTGTCAAGACTGGCAGAGATAACCGTGCAGCTGTTATCAAGGAGGTTGAATCACAAGTGCTGTCTCAAAAACAACAGTGAGAAAGTGCCCTTTAACTGAACTTTGCTCGTTATAATGTACAAAAAACCCATGCTTCTATCCTAAGGGCCAAGAACAGGCAGAGATCCCCAAAGCAAAGGAGAAGCAAGGTTTGCTACTTGGCATAAAAGGTCAACCCCTACCAATGAGACCCCTGAGAGCTTTCCCCACCACAGATTGACATCAATCGTGAGACCGGCGGAACGCTGCCTGGATCTGGGACCATAGAGACGCCTTGGGCCCACAGTGGTAGCTATTATCCTTTTTTCCCCATCTTTACTTTTCCTTTCCACTTCCTTTTACCTATCGCATGCCACTTCACGGGCAAAATAATAAAGTCTGTGCTGTTTGATTGAAACAACCCCTTTGGCGTGTTCACCATAATTTTGCCTTTTGAGATCGCAATAAAAGAACCATCACGAGTCCCGAGTGGACATTGACAATTATTCATTCATTATGCTGTTACAAAAGCCTACAATTCAAACATGAAACTAACTCAAACATCAGCTAGGTTATTTAAAAGCAGCGTTATAAACCCTATACACGTGTCTTCTGTTTTATGTGCTTCTCGGACTTTTCTTCTCCCTTTTGTTATTTGCTATTTGTTGGTACCTTGGTGTGCCCAGTATGAGCTTGCTTTATATCGGGCTGTACAGAAGGTTCTGTGGACTCCTACAACATAAATAAGAGTTCTGCTTTGAGAGAAATTTTTTTCAGTCTATCACATTGGAAAAGGCCTGTGGCATTTTCAAAAGGTCAGAGTTAAACCTCAAAAGTTTCACTCAACATTTAACTACTGCATGGAGAGCGTGTCCAAGCACACTTTCCACCGCACACATCTTCACACGCACATCTTTTAAGTTCCAAAGGGAGAACAAGTCATGTTCAAACAGCACATACATTTCGACTCTTTCCTCGTCATTAAATCTGTATCGTGATACCACTTCAATCCAAGCCAGTCTGATGGCCTTGCTGTACTCTGTACTACACAAAAATCCCTTAATAAGCACTAGTTTCCATCTCTGAGCATGCCGTACACACAGGCAAGATGGGAAAAAGTAACAGATTGAGTGATTTGCCCAAGGTCAGGAATTTGGGAGTAGCCATCATGTAGCCAGACCTAAGCCTTGTGCTTTCTTTGTTGGACTATTTTAGCTCTCCAGCGTCCTTCCCCCCACCACCTCCAGCTCTGCTTTGCTTTTCTTTACTATCCATGATCTCTCTTTTTCTTCTTTTCATTCTGCTGTCTTGATACTTGCCTTCCTCTGCCCTAGTATCATGCTCTCTACACACATTTTTGTCTTTGTCTGCCAAGAAAGGTGTGATACAGCTGGTATTTTTCTCTGGGAACTATTTCTGCGCTGTATTGAGGAAATTCTCCTTTTTAACTAAAAAGTCTTGTATAAAAGTTACAGCTGCGAAAATCAAGAAGATAATTTTTTTTCTTCTAGCTTCTCCCCCTACCCACTCCAAGGTGCTGGAGGACAGGTCACCCGTGATGGCACAGTCTTCCTGTGGGGGGTCTTCACTGTTTCTCCATACGGACAGGTCACATCTCACTGCTCTGCAACTGCCCAAGTTCTCCTCTAGCCACTAATGCCTTAGTGCCACCTCCATCCCCAGACTCCAATAGAAATGCTTTCTATCCTAATTTAACCTTCTGCGGGCAGCAACTGAACTGGTAAAGCTGTGAACAGAAAAAAAAAAAAAAAACACTATTTTTCCTTGCACTTCAGCTTGGAAGACTCCTGGACAGCTAAAGCAGCTCTGAAGTTCCAGGAGTTGATGATACTTATCCAGAAAGTTTTCCAGCTTAAAACAGGCATCATCTACCTCTTCTTAAACCCTCTCCTTCCTTTCTTCCAGAGAACAGCTCTTCCCTTCCCAACCAAAGCCTCACCAGCTAGCAGCTTCACCACTCACAAAGGTTATTCATGTGAAGAACTGGCTTAACCTTTGTTGGCAAGAGAGCTCTTTCCTGCAGAAGTACATCAGTGAATCTTTCTAAAGTAAAGTAAGTACCTTCATGATTAATCCAACCAGGTATCCCCTTGTATCTCAGTTACTGTGACTGTCCTTCTCTGGCCTTGCCAGATCTCATGTTGGATCACTGGCATCCCCATTAAAGAAAAATAATCCCATTAAAGGACAGTTTTCCCAGTTTTTCTGATTTACATCTTCAGGGTTTTGCATTGTTCTTCCTTCCATGGCTTCCCAACTCCTTCTTATTACTTTTCACATTTATTTTACAGCCTAATCTACATCCCACTAATTATCCTTAACGCAAAAGCAGCTGTGTCAACCACTCACTCTCATGCATGGTCACATCTCCCTGCAAACAGCCATCAAGCTGTCTCCTGGTCAAAAATACTGCTGTTACCTGGCCTTTCCCTGCCTGTTTGTGACCATGACATGTTGTCATCCACCAGAAAGAGCTGAGCTCTGCCAGCTGGAAACTGTATTTTGTGTTTGCACAATTATTCAGGACACAACACAATGGGCCACAGGATGCCGCAGCAATGCACAGCAGCAAGAGGCAGAAGAAGGGATCCTGCTTGGTGGGCTACCCTTAATTTAAAGCAGCAAGTCTCCCCTCTTGAGGCTTATCCAACTGTCCCTAAGTGGAAATGCCAGGCTGTTACTCCCATCCCACTCATTTTCCTCCAGATCTGATCCACAGGAAGATGGCAATCCCTCCCAGCTCCATCAGGCTGAGATGCTGATGGTGAGTTGAAAGCATGTGGCTCAGGTTTCTTGTGAACAGCGGGAGAGCAGGGAATTATAAGGAAGACTGAAGTGTCAGAAGATTTAGACTGAATATAAGAAAGAAATTTTTTACAGTGAGGGTGGTGGAACACTGGCACAGGTTGCCCAGAGAGGTGGTGGATGCCCCATCCCTGGAAACGTTCAAGGCCAGGCTGGACGGGGCTCTGAGCAACCTGATCTGGTTGGAGATGTCCCTGCTCCTTGCAGGGGGGTTGGAGTAGATGACCTTTAAAGGTCCCTTCCAACTCAAGTCCTTCTGTGACTCTATGAAGATGTGTTTTCAATATTTACAGGGATTTCAATGACTGTTCACAGGGAGCCCTTCCCACACAAAAGCAGAAGTGTGATGGAGAGTATCTTTACTTTCCCGGGAACAGCCAAAACAGCCATTATGAGCTTGTCCTTTGCAAGGGGACAAACGACCTCAACCACACAGGGAGGCACACTGGGAACCACTTCAGAGTTAGGATTAAAACAACAGATGTTCCTTTTTAAAAACCAGAAATTAGAGGGTAAAATGTCAGAGCCTTGGACAAAGCCCTCGGATGCCAAACAAGCTTCACAAAACATTCTGTACATCAGTCCTTCAGCTCCTGAGAACAGCCCATACTCCCAGCAACGCGCATCTCTCGCGTATGAGAAATGCGGCTAGTTTCAGAGTACAGCTTTCCACTGGATCCCCTGTGTGTCACAACACATATTAAGATTCAGTTAATACATCCTCCCTATAAAAAGGGCACACGAATTACAAGCCCTTCCTTCCTAGGAGATAGGTGCTGATTACAGGAAGGCGTTCCCTGTAACAATTCTCTTCCTAAATCATACCAATTGCCTTGTCCATTTGAAAGGTGCATTTGCAATATCAGAAGAAAAAAAAAAGACCCTTATTATTAGCAACATCTGAACCACTAGCTATCAAAGCTGTTTGCATACTGGACATGTTTTTTTTTCTGCACAGCACTGCTTGAATCGCAGTAACACCTTCCCAGACAAAGTGCCATTAACATGCAAATGAAAAGTTCACACTCCTCCTTCGCGCAGTCCTACTGAGGCGGGACACAATGAAAGTCATAAGCGAAGGTAATGAAAGGATCAAAACAAGACAGGTTGGTCACACATGTCACAGTAATGCTTACAAGTCTGCCTCTCCTCTAATTACCGCCGTACTTCCAGGAGGAATCGATTACAGCAATATAGATGAATGGGATCCTAAAACTGAGAAATGTCCTGGATTAAACATTAATGCAGTCATTGACTGTTACCAACATACATATTTAATGGATGATGGGGCCTAGCAATATGTAGAATTTATGTGTTTTGAAATATCTAGAAAGACCAGAATCCTGGACGCAGAGGTTTTGAAATAGTCCCAGCAACACAACATACCAAAAATACAAATTCACCCACCAGACTATAATTACACTTTGCGTTTTGTTTTTATTGTAAAGATTGGTGTAAGCATATAGCCAGGCAGGAAGCCAAGCCTCAAACTGTACTCTACTGGCTGCTGAGGTCTCCATTAGCCTAGGGTGCTCCAAAAAGAAATAATGGTTTGCCCAGACAAAGCCTAAAGATGATATGATGCAACCTCTTCTCTGTGCCAGGCAAGCTTTGGATGAGCTTTGCAAAACAAGCATCTGAATTCAGCAAGCTCCCCTCTCTCTAAAGGGTTACACACACTTTAACTCTATTTTCTAAGGAAAACAAGCTTTTGCAATCATCTAGCCTGGCCAGCAGGCTCAAAAGTTACTGGAGGAAAGCCTGTTTCAGCAAAATCATACAGAAAATGCAATTTCTACAACCTCTGTGATGAACAGGCAGCTGGAACGAGCCCCAAATCAGCATCCACGCTGTAAGTTGGGCTGACCCTTGCCACTGCCATTTTTGTTTGGCTGCAGCTGGCTGGTTGCTCAGGACACAAATGCCTGTCCACCAAGAGCACATGTACCAGTGATGCACTTCTCCAGATGTTGCTTTCATAGCTTCCAATTATAGCTACTAATTTGTGTAATCCAGTTTCTGGACCTCTCCGTCTTGGTTTTCATTGGTTCTGAGCCCTTGAAACTTCAGCACTCTGCCACCAGAGTTGAAAGTGCTCAGAATCTCTCCAAAATGTGCTCCTGCGTGGGACACAAACTAATTAACCTCTCATTAACAAGTGATTTGAAAACTTGAGCCTTGTGTCTAGCCTGTTAAAGCAGTAGTGTGTTATAATGGTCTAGCAGATGACACCGTACATGGTGTACCTACCTTTGAGGAGCTAACCAAAATGACCAACTTAACCTTATACAAGATTTGGTCTCCCTACCAAACAGTGAGACAAGCATCTCTAAGCACTTCTGAATTTGCCATCTCTCTCCATGATGGTATCTGGGACCTACAATAACAACATTCAACTTTAGACAACCCAACTTAGGTGCCGGCAATTCAGGGGAGAAGCCAAGGCTCCATCATTCAGTGAGTAAACTCAGCTGAACGTAACAAATCTTTAGCCAACATCTTTGCAAAGGTATTTACGCTTTCTGAAAGGATTTAGGGTTAACGTGAATTCAGTTTGGGAGGAAGTTATCTGGGCTATACTTTCATGTCTTTTGGATACACGGAGCAAACTCCAGGTGACTGTGCCTTTTGCCTCCATAAGAAGAGGACCTCACAGTCAGTCATGCCAGGCTGAGAAACCACAGAAATCACATTGTTGTACCAGAGTATTTGAATTAAGACCTCCAGAAATGAACACATTCTGCAAGAAAGCAAGCCCCAGGAGCGAACTGGGCTCTTTCTGCCTGGCTGGAATGGAACCAATATCGCAGCACCGTGGGGCTGCAACAAAAATGCCATGTTTCACATGAGAGTCACTTGATCTCCAGGAATCGCTGATCACATCAAAGCCAAAAATCACAATTCAGGTAGTGTCATTTTGTCTTCCTATTTCTCTGCCTCTGTCACCTCCACCACTTGCAGTATTCCTTATCTTTTTTTGCTGTCCTCTCGCAGACGGCTGCCAGCTGCATTGCGATATCCATCACGCAGCACCTCACTGATAGCTGGTGGCTGCTAAGGCAATATTTACACTATGGTTTGCATTACAGTTTATAAAATTCTTTGGAGTTCTTCCAAAGGAAAAGCCCCACATAAATTGAAGTTGTTATTGTCATCTGCAGGCTAAGTCCAGTTAAGAATTTGCTAGTGCTCACTGTGGAGACTGCAGGTGTTTGAAATACCGATCAATGTGCAGCAGAGAGGCTGAGTAATAAGCTTCATTAACATTGCCCATAACACTTTCCTTCAGCAGCATACAATAAATCACTGATGAATACTCACGGCATCCCTCTGAGGTTATCTCCATTTTACAGATGGAGGCAACCAAGAGACAGAAAGTTTAGAAGTGACTTCCCTATAAACACAAGCAGATGCAGAATTCAATTGTCTTGTCTTCAAAGTCCAAAATACATCTTTCTAGACAAAACTGTGAACTATATAGATTGATTTGCAGTGAAATGTTTGGGGACAAACTTTTTAGCAGGGTCTGTAGTGACAGGACAAGGACTAATGGTTTTAAAATAAAAAAGGGTGGATTCAGACTAGATACAAGGAAGAAATTTTTTACACTGAGGGTGGTGGGACACTGGCACAGGTTGCCCAGAGAGGTGGTGGATGCCCCATCCCTGGAAACATTCCAGGCCAGGTTGTATGGGACTCTGAGCAACCTGATCTGGTTGGAGATGTCCCTGCTCCTTGCAGGGGGGTTGAACTAGATGGCCTTTAAAGGTTCCTTCCAACCTAAACATTCTATGATTCTAACACTGGTATAAATGGGATGGCCATTGAAAAAAATATCGAAGGTTTACAATGAGTAAGGTGAAGTTACTAATGATAGAAGCACAAATGTCTCTGGCCATGCAGCAGCTTGAGAAGGAGCTTTAGAAATTCCGCATACTACATTCACAACTGCAGTAGAAAGTTCATGAATGGTCTGGAAACCAACAGGTTGGATGAGGCTCTGAGCAACCTGATCTAGTCAGGGATGTCCCCTGCTCCTTGCAGGGGGGTTGGACTAGATGACCTTTGAAGGTCCCTTCCAACTCTAACCATTCTATGATTCATATAATGGCACAGGACAGGGGAATCTCAAGCATCTACAGCGCAGAGATGTCCAATGTGACCCAGAAGACACTTCTCTCAGACCATGTATTTGAAGACACTTCCACCAATGCTTCCTGGGGACATACAGGGACCAACTACCTGCACAGCTAAGTGCAAGTCCACCAAGACCCAGTTGTCCTGCAGAACTGTGACAACAGAACTGCACTTTAAAAAAGCAAAGATTTCCTAGTAGAGGGAAACTCTCTACATTAACAGAAGTAGTTTCCAGGGTTTACAAACATAATGGAAACACTGAGAAGTACCTCAGGATCACAATATGGATATATTTAAGTTTGTTTTCCAGTTTTGGGGGGAAGCAAAAGAGACTTCAGAATTTGGGGTTACCAACTGCTAATAAGACAGTTTGTTGTTTCTGCATCGAACACACACTACATCCCTGCAAGAGATGGTCAGCGCACAGCAACACCTAACAGCAGGTCACACCACAGGAGGAAACCTCATTCCTACAGATACTACAAAGCATTTTCCAGTCAAGTCGCATGCTCGTGCCTCCCTCTCCTAAATAGCTCGAGCAGAAATCAGCTATCTCAGAGTTAAGAACTCGACTCTAGAGTTCCCCTTCGCCTGCAGAAATTAAAGAGTTAACAGAAACCTGGGTTTATTTGGGTGTTTTCTCTGCACACACACTCATCCATTTATCTATCACAGCAAAACACTACTACCATATTTTAGAAATGTGAATACTGCTGGCTTGAAGAGAATGGGCACAGTTCCCTTTTTGGAAGGAACAAATTGTTCCGAACAAGGACAAATGCAATAGAGAAATCAGGCACCGACTTTGCTTCTGATGTTTCAAGCTTCTGGTATACGCAGCTCGGATACAGTTTCTGCATATTTTTTTTTTTTTTTTTTAATGGACCCAACATTGTTCAAGAATCACCCCATAACCACCTAATACTCTCAAGAGGAACTGTTTACAGTGGGGATTTTAATATTGTAAGGAATCAGAGGGTGCTACCATCTTCTGTTGGCTACAGGCAGGAGGCAGCTATTGCCCACAGGGACAGAGGAACTGCAATGGTGCAGATATTCACTTCACTTGAGCAGAGTTTAGATAGAAAACATAGAATTAGCTGCAAACTGTGTTAAAAACAGTTTATTTAGAGTAAAAGTACTTTCTGTAGTTATGCCACAGAAACAGGGAGTACAGAGGAAGGAGCAGAGCCAAAGCCCATCATCACACAGGTTGAACTTGCACCTACACCCATCAAGCAGGACATGGATGCTGGAGACAGCCATCCTGGGGTCCTCGGCAGCCCAGAGTCGTACAGAAATCCCAAACCTGCCCTTAGGCTCCCGTGAAAGCTACAGATTACTCCAGGCTTCGCTGGGGTTTTAATTAAACTCATTACTGCAGGTTTATCTGAGTTAATATATTTTCTCCGCAGGACATGCTGCACCATGAACTTCAGGGGAGATGCAAGACTAAACCAGCTAATGTTATTTCTCTTAATCTTTTTTCCAATACATAAAAAATGAACTGATACCCCCCCAGCAATTTCAGGATGAAAGAGAAAGGCTACCTGATTCTTACCTCCAAATATTACTCGTCTCAGGATAGAATAATCTGATTTTTCCAGAGGATCTAACAGGGATACCAAATGACTCAACCCTACAATTATTTTTCAGATATTTGAGTTAATAGGTATAAAGCAAGAACAAGGAAAAAAAAAAAAAAAAAGGATTATTTTTTTAAGTGGCAGCCATCTCCTCTCTCAGTTAATCAAGCTCAGTAGCCATTATAATAAAGTTTGAATCTCCAGTGTTGGAGAAGATGGAATTTAAAACTCCCTTCTGCAATCAGAAAGCAACAGGAAAATAAGACCACACAGCATGGAGATCCCTTAGGGGATTTCTTGAAGTCACTAACAAGAATTCAGGTTGTCTAAGAAATAAATTTATATGCAAGTTTGTCTTACTATGTTTTTAAGAAGGGATGTTATTTTAAGTAAATATTCCCATGCTGCAGCCACAATTGTCATGAAGATACCATACGTTAGACCCTGGAAGCGTAAGAGACGGCACCATGGCGAACTTCTCACTACTTAGACATAAGTTTCCTTTAAAAACTTGCTAGATAAAAAGCCTTGAGTGATCTATTTTTCCATTACTCTGAGTTCAGGCAATGAAATTTAAATCACAGAGAAGTGCTAATGATTATTTTTTCAAGTCAGCTTTTCATTACTGAAAGCATTCTTTGCAACACAGCAAAACCAAAATCTCTTCTCTAATCCTGGCAATCCCTTTCACTTGTTGTTTGATCGCCCGTAAATCTGAATGTTGGCTTTCACCTCTCAACTCAAGGTGTTGATCTGCGTCCTGAACACAGATCTAGCATTTTTCTAGAGCAGATTTTCCTGGATCTCCCACCACTTTCATATCTATGGATGATTGGGTATTTGGAGCAAAAGGGTGACTGTTGAAAAGACAGGAGGGCTTGACAAGTTCCTGTCCCTTAAGTTTCATCCGCCACAGCCCATGCATAGGTGGGCTGATCTACTAACCAAACACACATTCCTCTTTCTACCCAACATCTTTAGCAACCTGTTCCCCATTGGCATCATGTCTTCCTCAGGTAAGAGTCTCCATTCATGCCCATTGACAGCATTCTCCAGATTCATTTGTAGTTGGGGAGTATCCAAGCTCCCAAAGGTTATTGCTGAACATCACCAGAGAGAAGAAAAGCTGTGGGGGAGGTGAGGTGGGATGGCTGCACCAGAGCAAAGAGAGGCTGACGCAGATGGAAAATAAGCCCAGAGAAAGCGGATGGGAACAAGCACATCAGCAGATCCCCTCAAGCTGGTACTGCATCAGCGGGGACACCCTAGGTGAAACATTCCGTACAACCCCGTACGGCTTTGTCAGAGGGCAACAGAGCTGGAAGGCATGTCCTGTGAGGAGCAGGTAAGGACTCTGGGCTTGTCTAGCTTGGAGAAAAGGAGGCTGAGGGGCGACCTCATTGCTCCCGACAGCTTCCTGAGAACGGGAAGTGGGAAGGGAGGTGCTGAGCTCTTCTCCCTGGTATCTAGTGACAGGACACACAGGAATGGTTCAAAGCTGCATCAGGGGAGATTTAGACCAGACATTAGGAACCATTTCTTTACTGAGAAAGTGGTCAAACACTGGAACAGGCTACCTAGAGACGTGGTCAATGCCCCAGGCCTGTCAGTTTTGAAGAGGCATTTGGACAATGCCCTTAATAACATGCTTTAACCTTTGATCAGCCCTGAATTGGTCAGGCAGTTGGACTAGATGATCCTTGTAGGTCCCTTCCAAATGAACTATTCTATTCTAACCACGTGATGACCCTGGAGAGGGATCCCATAGTTCCACAGCCAGGTAAGGGAGCGATCCCTCCTGCCAAAGCAATAAAAGCTCCTTTTTTTGGATGTAAGGGGCTCAGTCCAAAACACTCTGAAAAGCAAATGAAACTAACTGCTGCTGCAGGATACGAGAGCTTCCTATGCAGTTGGATTAATTTTCTTCACTGTTCCAAACAAATCGACATCAAGGCTCAGCACCAGCCTAATGTCCATGGCCATTCCCTTTTGTAAATAACAGGCTGGATGTATTTCAAAAAATGCACACATGCTGTCCTTTGAGTAATTACTTCTTGCTTAATCAAAAAAGCAGAGTTTAGTTTTCAATAACTTCATCACAGACCAGCAGCAGCACGGCGCAGCGGTGGGTCAGGCTGCTCAGGCCCTGCATTAAGTCCTCTCTCCACGGAGAGCATCTTTAGCAGGACACAGTTACCCAAGAGCTGCTTGACTTTGGTACACTTTAGCATCTCTAACACCATTTTTTTCCCCCTCTTTTAAACTCACTCTGCAGGATACAGTCTTTTGAAAAACCCTGTGCGAGCTCATTTTTTTTTGTGCCAGCACAGCCTCTCCTCCTCTTCCTCTTCTCTCCTCCCTTTCCCATTACTCTTTTCAAGGTCTAAGAGAAAACACTATTCAAATAGTTAAAGGTTACAGTTAACTTTCAGTTCAGCAGTACCCAAAAGAAAGCATTTCTGCTAAAAAGAAAGAAAATAAATGGTATCCTGTGATCTTTAAAAGGACAGCAGCAGATTTCCGTGAGGCTCCATCTGTATGGAGCAATGTGAGACCTTAACCTGCAGGTTTTCTCCTCTGTTTTTACAAGCATTCTCTAATTATCTCGGGAAACTACCAGCTAGGCTAGGTTAGTCTAAACAGGTGGTTTAAGTTTTGCCTGAAGTATACTAGGGAGCAGTGCTCCTCTGCATACAGAGAGCAATGCAACGTAGGGAGAGCAGTGACTGCCGGCAAGGCGAGATGACAAACAGCAATTAAGTCTCAAGCTGTTCGCAGCCTAAATATCTATCCCCAGCTCAACGCAACAAAGCTCTCTAATGATTTTTATCTACGCAGGGTGAAACCAAATGACATTACAACACAAATCTCACTAACACCTTATGCAGGGCCAATGTTTAATAGCACTGATTAGTTATGAAACTGCTGTAATAGCAACACACTTTAATGTGGTCTCAACTCCGTTTAAACACTGACAACGGTTTTAAGAGACAAGTTCATCCCTGTTCTGCCCTAATTCAACATATTAGCACCTGAGGAGTATTTGACTCAACCCCCCCCCAGTTAAAATTCCTGATTTAAGCACAGGCCAACCAGGATCATATGACAAACATGACAGATCAATTCTTTCCTGTCGTAAGAGAGCCATTAAAAATAAAATGAGGATTTAGTTAGTTATTGACAGAATCACTAGGGCGGTGCAGGAAGCTAAATGATTTGCTGCAAAATGAAATTACGGGAACTAGAGAGTCAATCAAAACATCGCCTTCGGTCATTTCATCTGCCCTCCGGCCCAAGCAGGGCTGTTGCTGAGTGTCTCTGCCCCAAGCTCTCTCCAACTGTGCTGATGGTTTTGGTGTTGGAAACCCATTCAAAATACAGAAGATTATTTTATTGTCTCCTAAATCTCCTGCTCCAAAGTCCTGCAAGCATCCATACGCGCTCCCTTGTTTAAACAGCCTCATCACTGCGAGGTGTGCCCACCTTGTGCTACTTTCTGCACTCCTGCCATGCCAGCCACACTTTTGCAATTAATCTCTCGAACTTCCGCATCGCCTGGGTGGGTATTTGGCAATACGCACAAACCAGCTCCTAGCACATTCCCCACTCCTCTTTCTGTACTTGCTGAGAGCAAGGCTTGCACTCAAACTGTTGGTCCTGCCCTAAAATAAAAGGCAATATGCCTTAAAATTAGAAAAGGAATTTATGTAATTCCCAGCCTGTTTGGAAAGCAACTGCTCAGTTCTCCCCAAAAAGCCTCCCTCATCCATCTACCTCTCTCTTCAGAAACTCCTGTTACCTCAGTAGACCACAGCTCCAGGCTACAGAAATCGCTGTCCTCTCACAGCTCAGCTATGGAGCAGAGAAGAAAGCAAAGCTTACGAGACACCAAGTCAGCCCCACCTCTGGCTCTTCCCAGTTCCTCTCATCTCATCAGTCTTTGGGTCTCCCCCATACACGAGGTTGTGAGACACCCCAGGGCAGCTTGAGCCTCTTTCTACAACAGTTCTGGGATGGGCAATTGAATACAGCACAAAAAACAAAGGCAATGCTGATAAAGCCAATTTGCAAAGATGTGATTTCTGGCTTTACTAAGAAGCCAATCAATGGCATCAAACTCAATTTGATGAGGAACGGGTCTAAAGTGTCCCTGCTCCTTGCAGGGGGGTTGAACTAGATGACCTTTAAAGGTCCTTTCTAACCCAAACCATTCTATGATTCTAAGATAAAACACAAGAAAACTGTAGAGAGTATGACCATGACACCATCTAGCCCTGAATCCCCTTTCATAAACTGGACACTAGTAGGAAATTAGGGAAAAAGTAAAAGACCAGAGAAAATATTTAGTGCTGCCTTCCTGGGATAGTCTCTCTGCTTCCAGCAATTGCCATATTGGGAACTTCATAGAATCCTACAATGGTTTAGGGTGGAAGGGACCTTAAAGGTCATCTAGTCCAACCCCCCTGTGGCCCTCCTGACTGCCTGCTGGGCACTGGCAACCTAAAAGCTAAGCAAAATTGAAAAAAGCACTGGCCAAACACTGAAAAAGGCCACAGAAAGAGGAGTCATTTGTGGCCAGTGAAACAACTTGTACAGCTGAGCTGCTTCTTAAACCTCAGGCTGTGGCTGCTCACCATGGGCGTAGGACACACTCAGCAATCCTAGATACTCCCAGCTGGAGATCATAGAATCACAGAATGGTTTGGGTTGGAAGGGACCTTAAAGATTATCTAGTCCAACCTCCCAGCAAGGAGCAGGGACACCTTTCAATAGACCAGGTCGCTCAAAGCCCCATCCAACCTGGCCTTGACCACTACCAGGGATGGGGCATCCACAGCTTCTCCGGGCAACCTGTGCCACTGCCTCACCACCCTCATAGTGAAGAATTTCTTCCTTATGTCTAATCTAAACCTACCCTCTTCCAGCTTAAAGCCATTACCCCTCGTCCTATTGTTACACACCCTTGGCAAAAGTCCCTCCCCACCTTTCCTGTAGGTCCCCTTCAGGTATCGTAAGGCTGCAATAAGGTCTCCCCAGAGCCTTTTCTTCTTGAATCACAGTAAATACACACATTGCATCTAGGTTTTTGCAGGATCAGGACATAAATTACTGAAGAGGAAAGGCCCCTTAGCTCATCTGTGCTTTTTCACAGCAATCACTCATCTATTGAGCAATTTGCAGCTTTTGGTCCATTTGTATGCATCTATATTTGTGTTGCTGCAAGGCAAAATTTCATCTTATTAATATAAAAGTGTAGATTTCTGAGCTACATTTTTAATCCACTTCTTGCTGTAGGATAATAGAACTTGAAAATGCTAGCAGACAAGACAACGTTGTCACAAGTTTTTCTAAATTCAGTAAATCTAATAATTTGGAAAGAATAATCAAACAAGCATAAATACCAATACATATTTGTAGAGATATATATAAAGATGACAGCAGAATCAAAAAGTGGGACATCCCCAAAACTGCATTACTTAACCACAAAATTCATAGATTCCATGGATTCCTTGCTTGTTTTCCCCAACTTCTGTATCAGTATTTCCTAGAACAATTCCCAGGCTACACTTTCAAATTATCACTTCATTTCCAGTGCCTTCTCTCCATTGCTAACAAAAATCACTGCTAGAAAACTTCTCCTTCTACAGCCAAGATGGGAAACCCTCTGTTAGATTACCCATTCCCTCCCTTGTAAAATAAAGAGGAAAACGTCATTCCAGGAAATAAAAATGTTTAAAAAAGACCAACTAAACAAAGGCAACTCCTGCACACAGTGTTATTCTTCCCCTTTGAGTCAGTAACGAAGAGGAAGGAAGGAAAAAACGCAGATAAAATAAGCACAAGGAGGAGGTGTGGATGCAGCGTGTTCATCCCACTCGAAAAGCGGAGGCTGTAAAACGCCACGCGTTGCACATGGACACCCAAACCGCGGCCTTGGTGTTTACAAACACTTTGATTAAACCGAACAGGGAGTTTCATTGTCCCCACTGCGCTCATGTCATCCGTCCCCCAGCGCCGCGATTCCGGGGGGAGCCTGCCAGAGGACACACAGTGCCAGTTACACAAGAGAGGCACAGAAGCAAATACGCAGCAGAGGGAAAGGGAAAAAAAATTTAAAATATCAGCTCTTCCTGCTTTTGGAACAGCCTCCAAGCCAGGCTTTGGAGGGGATTAACTTTAAAGGGTACTGACAGATTTGAGGCGAGCAGGACCCCTCTGCGTGCACACGTTTCACTGCCACCAGCACAAAATGAGATGTCTGGGGTCCACAAGCAATTGCAGTGATAATGTAGTTACAGAAGGAGATAAAACCTCCTGATGCTACACACTACAGAGAAAAAAACCTGATATCTTGCACTACTGTAACAGTTCAATTAAAGATCTGATCTGCACCTCGCGAACAGCAAGGAACAGGGACACAAATAAAAAAAACCACACTAAACCAAACCTCTGCTGGACCACAAAGTTTTTTAAAAGTTTGAGATATACGCGCTTCTTGTATTTATGGCAAAAAGGAAAGAGACCAGAAGGGTAGTTTGTAAGTTGAAACAAACCATCAGGCTGTCCAACTGACAGTTTTTAAGATGCATGCTCAGGACTTGGAAACAAAATCTGGACCAAGCGCACGCAGCTGGAATGGAGAGCCAGTTTGACTCAAATCCCCCCATAACCCTCTAAGAGGAGAGGAATGAGGGTGTCAAAGCACAGAAGTCACAGGACGTAGCCCACCAGTACCCTAAAAAAACATCCCGAACCAGATATTGCTGATTTTTTTTTAAATTCGGTTTTTTGGTTGTTTTTTTCTTTTTCCCCACAGGAAGCCCAGGTCTCACGGGCGCTCAGCAGCACTTAACGACAAGAATTTACAAATCCTCCCCGTTTCCCGCCGTTACACGGTGCAGAAGCCACACGGGGCCAGGCTCCCCGCGTCCCGGCCCGCCCCCTCCCCAAGTTGCGGGAGTTTCCCGGAGCCGCCGCCGCGGCGGGGACGCAGCGGGCGGCGGGGCCGCAGGGGCGGGGAGGGGTACGCATCTCCACGGTAGTTCTCGGATTTAGGGTTTGTTGTTGTTGGCTTTTTTTTTTTCCGGGGGCGGGGGGGAGAGGTTTCTCCCGTTTTTCAGCGATGCCAGGAAAGGCGGCGTAGTCCCGCTCGGGAAGAAGCGCACCGGGAGATGGGGACGTTGCGGGAAGGGGAGGTGGGAGGGAGGTAAAAGGGGTATGAAGAGCACAGACAAAAAAAAAAAAAGAGGAGGGCAGAACTCACCTGGTTTGGGATTTTTCCTCCCTCTCCACGACTGTAAAACGAGGCGGGAGCCAGGAGCCGGTCACCGGCGATAAGGAGAAGGCTGGCAACTCTGGGTCACCCCACGATGGGGACAGCGGGGCTGGGCGCGGTGCAGCCCCCGCACACCCGGGGGTGGCTGCTGGGCCGCCCCCGGCGCGGTGCAGCCCCCCCGCACCCCCCGGGGATGGGTGCAAGGCAGCCCGCTCTCCGGGGGATGGGTGCCGGCCGCTCGCCCCGCTGCAGGGCAGCTCCCCGGGATGGGCGCAAAGCAGCCCCGATGGGGGACGGGCGCTGAGCCCCCCCTCCCCGTACAGCGCAGCCTCCCGGGATGGGCGCTGAGGCACCGCCGGGGCAGGACAACCCCCCGCCCGGGATGGGCGCAGCGGAGCTCGGTACAAGGCAACCCCCTTCGGGACCGGTGCAGAAGCAGGGTCGCCCCAGGCCGGTGCTAGGGGGCTGAAGGAGGAGCGGGCCCCCCCCCGCCGTGTCCAGCAGCGGGAGGCGGCACCAGCGGAGCACAATGAACGGGAGCGCGAGCCCCTGCGGCCGCCCGCTGGGCAATGACATCACCCCTCTCGCCCGCCGGGGCGGGGCAAACGGCCGCGCCGCCATCTCCCCATTGGCTGGCGCCCGCCGGCCGTGGGGACTTCTGGGATTTGTAGTTTCCCGGCGGCCTCCCGCCGGGCAGCAGTGTGCACGGGGGGGACTCGATTTCCCGGCAGGTCCTGCGGTGGGGAGCGGCGAAGAGAGGGGTGGGGAAGGAGGCGGTGGCGGCCGCCATGTTGATGGCGTGGGACGGTTTTAGCTCGGGAGGAGCGACCGGGGAACCGGGTTAAGATGTCGGAAAAGGGGGAGGGTGGGAGTTAGGAGTTGGTTCAGGGGTCGGAAAGAGGGGGTGAGAGGGAAGGATGAGGCCGAGAAGTGGCTGAGGGGGCGCGGCGGGTTGTGGAGGGCCCCGAAGGACATGGCGTAGTGACCAGTTGTCCCTCGGTGCCCGCCGGCTCTTGGTAGGGCAGTGCCCCTCCATGGCGTCAGCGAGGTGGGAGTCCGTTCCCGGGAGAACGTGTGTGGATCTTCCGCCCCCTTTGCGGGCTGGATCGGGCCCTGAGGCGGGTGGGCCGCTGCGGTGGGTGCGTGGAGGGAGGCGGGGTGCGGGGGGTGTTGAAAGGGGCGGCTGGGCGCAGGTGAGAAGGCGGGCGGCTGCGGTGCGTGCCGGGGCGGGCATGGCGCTGGTTTTGGAGGGGGAGGCTGCAGTGTACGGTGGGGAAAGCCGAGGCGGCTCCGGTGGCCCTCGGGGTTGTGGCCCTTGCGTCTTGTGGGGAGAGGGGCCCCCGGCGGGGCTGTAGCTGCCGAGGGCTTTGGCCTTGGCCTTGGCCTTGGCCTTGGCCTGGGGTGAAGTGAAGGCAGTGGTTTAAAGAGCAGGGCTGAACTCTTGGCCTGGCTGCAGTGGGGGAGGCCCTCAGCAGGGAGCAGGCTGGGACGTGCCCTTTTCACATCTCGGGTGACAGCCTGTGCTTGCTGATTTGGGGCTCTTTTGAGAGTAGTGGCGTCTGTCTGATGTCTGATAACTTCACTAATAGCATTTGGCTGTCATAGATACGTGGGTTAGTGTAACCAGCAGGAGGAGCTTTGCTCCCTTCTAGAGGCAGCTGTCCTCAGTATGTCCATAGAGACATAACTCAACCTTGAAAAAGCTGAGAAAATGGATGAGATGATGTAAGATGTCTCAGCATGGTATGGGAGAAGCTGAGCTAACTTGCTTGCCTCTATTCTTTCCTGTGCTTGCTGTCTAGTGCTGGCATGGCTTAGCCAATTGACTAGGCACTGTCTGAGGTTCAGTGAACCCTCTGGCTGGCGTGTAGGAGGTAGGCTAGTTTTTGAGAGCAGTAGGTTGTAGGTTTTCCTGTACTGAACATAATCCCTGCTTGTGCTACTCTCTGTGTTAGGGAATGGAGACTAGCTAGGGAATGGGCCTCGCCAAATGAGAGATTAATTAAATCTCTGTTAGGCTTAAGGGGATGGCAGTTCCCTGGAATAACATGTGGAAGATCTTTGCTCAAAACTGGAAGGGAAGACACTCAAAGTATTGCATGGTTTGTGAAATAATGTCGTTTCTAGTTACAGCTGATTCCTGTGAAATAAAGTGTTTTATTACTTCAAGAAGATACTCCATTGAAAAGAGTTGAAGAGTTTTGTAGGCTTCCTGGAGGTCTTGGCTAAAGTTCACTAGTGGTATAGATCACAAAAAATGGGGCTACAAGTTTTTATTTCATGCTTTGGCTCCTCCTGGAGGTAAGTACAATGCATTTGCTCACAATATTGCCTCACAGTAGCTACACAGCTATAGTAGTCCCTTTGCCCCAGGATACACTTCAGTGGTGGAGGAAGGATGTCATGAGATGTTCTGTGATAGTTACTTAAGCTGAACCTTGCAGCTTTTCAGGGTTTGTTGATATTACAGCAGTACATGCCATTCTTCTTTCTCTTTAAATTCAGCTCCCTCCAGCTAAAGAATCTGAAGCAGTTGCTTGTTTTCCTGTAACATCCCGATGTTCTGGGACAGGAGGTGCTTCTCCCATCCCCAGCTTGTCCAGCTTTGTTGTATTAATCACTGGAGAAAAAGAGTGGAGGGAATGTAATGCTCCGTTGCTGCTGTAACTTTCAGTAATAGCTGCATACATCTGAAGAATTCTGAATTACAAGAATAGTCCCTTTTCTTTCCTTTCTCCTTCTGTTTCTTTACACAGATACCTTTCAGTTAGGTGTGCTGTGGGCAAAAAAAAAAAGGGGCAGTGACATGATGATGTGTGTCATGATGAGTTCTGTCGAAACAGCTGCCTGCTGTAGACTTTAAACCTCAACTTGCATCTGTGCAGCTGATACCAAGTAACCACGGTAAGTATTGTGATGGAGTAATTGAGGGGGGCTTGCTTTTCTATAACTGGCAGAAAACGTGTATGTGAAATCTCCATCCAAGATAACTCTGCTGACCTAATGACAGTATACTTTGTTATTTAAACTGGTTTAGAAACAATTAGTGTCACCTGCATTGATTCCTCTCTCCCTCCCCATCCACCTTGTGCCAGTGCTGCTGCTCTGGGGATGCGTCCTGCTTTACAGATAATTTTACTTCATTGTTTATACCGTGTTTATGTATCTGAAGATGTGGATGCCACTGATGTCTCAGGTAAGAGTTGCTGTAGCACATTGAAATGTGGAAAAAAAGGAATTTACTTCAGACACTACCTAAATGAATGCCTGATGCAAGGGACAAAATAGTTTTCTCTGTGTGCGTGGTTCACTTTCATCAGTTTGAGGGTGTCTAATACTTGCCAGTGTATGGATCTTCCTCGTTGATCACAACTTGTCACAGATACTAACGATGAAACTTGGGTGGTGCGTCTCAAACTTGGATATTCTGTTCACCTGAAAGTGCTGATTTCCAAGTCGCTTCTGACCCAACAGAAGATCCACGAGATGTTTTCTCAGCATTTCATATGAAAAGACATAAGGTGATGATAGAATTGCAAGCCTGCCTTTGGCATTTCCTAAATACATGGGTATACTCTGGTTTAATGCTGTTAATGGAAACTTATTGCAGCATCTGTATGGTCCTGAGCCTATGACATCCTACACTGCAGAAACTTTAGGTTGTCTTTGTTACTAAAGTGATCCTGGTCACAGTGGACTCAGGTAAGCAACCACCCAGTGTCCGGAAGATGGAGAGAAGCAGTTGGAAGACCCTGCAGAAGGGATGTAGGAGATGAGGATAAGTAGGAATGTGTCATGCCTAATCTAAGTTCGTACGTAGAAACCTGGCTTCGTATCTCAGCTTTCATTCTGACAAGTTCTTGCTCTTAATGAAAACTTCAAGGGTTTGGATGCTCTAAGTTGGGCCTTCACTGGATAGTATAACAGAACCAGCTCTACAGTCTGCGTGAGAAATACACGAATTTACAAGATTAAGTGTACAAATACGTGATAACAATTTTTAAGATGTCTGATGTTCTGCTGTCATGGTGCCAGCATCCCTGTCTGCAGCATGGAGAACTGGCGGGGTGTTGGGTTTGTCTCTGTTCTTGCAAACTTATATAATTCCCAGTATGCAAATTAGCTGGATGAAAAGGTTTTCATGTGCGCTCAAACGGAGCGGAATATGGTTTGTAAGGGTGATTGATACGGTGTATGCTAGTCTTGGCACGTAGGTTGTGTTTTTAAATCCCATTCTCTGAATTATCCCAGCTATAAAACTTAGTTGTCCACAGTCCTCTTGGAGGAGGGAGGAGAGTTGATGTGTCACTGACCAACTGCTCACTTCAAAGCGTGTGGGGGAAGGGTGTCAACTCTTCCACATCAAAGTTGCTGCTCAGATGGAGGAGGCTGAGGAAGCTGATACGGAGGGGTTTTGTTTGTAATTGCCTCCCGTGTGGCTGTTTCCCAAAGAGTTCCTGGAGCTGCAAGGTGAAGTGTGAGAGTGAATTCAGCTGGGTAGAATAGGTAAGTACTTCTGTATCGTGGTATTGTTTCCAAGTATCTTAATGATAACAATACAGAAAAAAGATCATTGCTTTGTCTACTTTGTTGTCAAACAGGGACAGCTTGGGAGAAAAGGTAAGAGTAGAAGGCTTCTGTGCCTTTAAGTGTTCCCAATGAAATTGTGGGGAGGCAGCTGTTAAACTGATCTCTGGAAGAACCTAATATTCCCATATAGCCAGACAAGTGTGTAAAGCTGTTCTGAAAATAACTGTAGTGGCTAATCATAAAGTGTTAACTTTTTTTAATCTTTCAGCACAAGAAGAGTGCTCTAAGAGCAGTCAGGAACCTCTTCAGGTAGCATGGACGTGTTCTTCGACTGAAAGATGCAGCAGTTCAACACCAGTTACACAACATGAAGGGGTGTGTAGGCTACTGCAAGTCCCAGGGTTCATAGGAACTCGTATCAGAAAGAACTAATCTGAGTAGCGAGAAAAACTTTCTTCCACAACGTTTAACTCCCTGTAACTTAAATGAGAGCTCATCTAATACTGAAACAGAAAACAACTTTTACTGTATATCCTGGAGAAGGGGAGCAGAACAGGGGACTTCAAAGTGTGAGTCAGGACACCGTGATGGGCCTTGGAAAAACAGCAGGTAGTTCAAGCACAAGAGAGTGCAGTTGTGGGAAGCTCCCTTTTGGGAAGGCACACTAGCAGTGGGGGGAGACTTGCTAAACAGAGGACACTTAGAAGTTGAGTATGTTCTGCAGCTGTTGTAGCTACGTATGGATGTGTTGCTTAAGGTGGGATGGCCTGAGTCACCACTGGAGACCTTAGGGTTATAGGCAGATCACACCTCTCTTGAGAGAGCGTATAGAATCATAGAATCATAGAATGGTTAGGGTTGGAAGGGACCTTCAAAGGTCATCTAGTCCAACCCCCCTGCAAGGAGCAGGGACATCCCCCACTAGATCAGGTCGCTCAGAGCCCCATCCAGCCTGGCCTTGAATGTTTCCAGGGATGGGGCATCCACCACCTCTCTGGGCAACCTGTTCCAGTGATCTACAACTCTCATGGTGAAAAATTTTTTCCTAATGTCCAATCTAAATCTACCCCCCTCTATTTTAAAACCATTGCCCCTCGTCCTATCACAGCAGGCCCTACTGAACAGTCTCTCCCCATCTTTCTTGTAGGCCCCCTTGAGGTACTGGAAGACCGCTATCAGGTCTCCCCGGAGCCTCCTCTTCTCCAGGCTGAACAGCCCCAACTCTCTCAGCCTTTCTTCATAGGAGAGGTGAAATGTATATGA